>CM019699.1:37272091-37462091 GCA_009760885.1 Achatina immaculata | reverse complement strand
GTTAACCGGTGAGATAAGATCAACAGTGAAAGGTATACCAATGCCTTTGTTAAACCTTGAGATAAGAACAGCAATAAAAGTTATACCAGGACTTGGTTAAATATTGACATAAGAATAATAGTAAAAGTTATACCACTATTTCCGTTAAACTTTGAGATAGGAACAATAGTAAAAGTTATACCCTGATTTTGGTTAAACAGTGAGAGAAGAACAACAGTAAAAGTTATTGCAAGACTTTTGTTTCAAACTTTGAGATAAGAACAATTCATTCATTCATTCATTTTCATGTCCTTTGCGGAACTTTGCCTCCCAAACAGCACTCCTGTAGGCCTCTCGGTTGTGAGCAAGATGGCCTGCTGCTGATAAGAACAATAGTAATTGTAAATAAAAAAAGTTATTCCAAGACTTTGGTCAAACTTTGAGATAAATAAAGCAGTTTCCTCGGTGATTCTATCTTCTGCTCTTCTATGTGTAGAATGTAAACTGCAGATGTAAACTTGTTGCTTATAATTATTCATCTCTCTGTAAATTTCCACTATTGTCCACTGTAATAATGCTCTTTCTTATACTACTGTTAGCTTTTGTCTCACATCTGTTTAGCGTCTGTTTTGTTATTCACTTCACAGACTCACTTGCTCACCGGTACGCTCATCCTCTCTCAGTGGCAATAGTAATACAGAAACAGCAACTTTATAATTTGAAGTGACTTTAATGATGCACGGGGTGACGAGGAGTCGATGAGCGATATGACGAGGACGACAAGGCATCAACAAACTCCGTGAACACAAGACTGGACGTAATTTACAAATCCACGACATAACATATGTTCCCGGCATACGTTTGTGGACATCAGAACATCATGTCAAACACTATTCTACAACTCTTTCTTTAACGACTACATTTCTAACAACCTAAATCTACGTCTTGTTCAGACGATAAACAGAGCACAACTGTCCCGTTTTTCCCGCTATACATTATCCCTGGCGCATGAATCGCACGTGAAAATTGAGACAACGCGAGTGGACTTTACTCACAAATAGCTGACTGCTTTAGAGGATAACTGTTTTTATATTAATTTTTCCAATTCTCAGATGAGGTATCTAACATTCTAACATTCTATATACTGTTATATAAGAACACTGGTAAAAGTTATTCCAAGACTTTGGTCAAACTTTGAGAAAAGAACAATAGTAAAAGTTATTCCAAGACTTTGGTCAAACTTTGAGATAAGAACAATAGTAAAAGTTATTCCAAGACTTTGGTCAAACTTTGAGATAAGAACAATAGTAACAGTTGTTGACATCAGTTATTTTTTAAAACCTTCCCATAAAAGAGAAAAGTGCTTCACTCGTAATTTTGTGAAAGTGCATTCTCCAAGGAACCTACAAAATAATTTGTTTTTATCTTTCAGTCCATAAATCCGCTGAATTATTGAGCATTCAAGAATGAGATCCTTTCTTCCGTTTACAGAAACCGGAAACACAGCTCCGGGCAGAATGGCAACATGGCAGAAGCGGAAATACTGCTTTCTTTAAAAAACATGCAGTTTTCTTTTGTTATAGGATCGTAACTCTTGATCCCCAAGGGAAGTAAAGAAGAAAAAGAGAAAGAATTTAGATGGCTAACTAAAAGGAGGGCAGCTGCTCGTCACTAGAGTAGAATCGAGTGAGTTTACTTTGGTTAGTACATATTGAATCAGGTAAGACGTTCAAGATCTTAGCGTGTATGGCTATTTTGTTCTTGAAGAAGACCTGTCTAAAGTTGTTCGTGAACCATTAGACTTCGTTTCTGTTTGATATTCAGGACGGGGCGTTGATTACGTATAGCGTTTGTTTGTCTGAGAGAGGTACGAGGAGACAGTCCAGATCCCGTTCCCTTTCCCCTTTAAAATAAGAAAAACCCCGCAGGGGACCTGTGACAGGAATTAAAATTTAATTGGTGCCGTTGCTGGCGGGATGTGGAATGTCTGAGCTGGCGAGGGGGGGGGGCACCTTGGAAGAAGTCTCGTCGCCACATCAGCGACAATCCATGTCAACACAGCGAGACCAGAACTCTCAAGGGCAGGAGCGAGAGACTGTGCTGTCATAGGCATAGCTTGTCTCTGGGAACGACCACAGAAGATATTAAACAAGTTAAAACCTGAATGTTACCGGAACTGGTCTATACGCATGCGCAGAAACATATAGAAGTCCGAACACATCCTGGTACGACTCACGCCATGATTTAATGGCGAAACTTGATGATGATGATGATGATGACGATGACGACGATGACGATGATGATGATGATGACGATGATGATTGATGATGATGATGACGACGACGACGACGATGATGATGATGATGATGACGACGATGATGATGATGATGATGGTATTCAATATCTCAAATTAACGGCGGAACCAAAGAATCCACGATTATCCTGGCAACAAGCAGCTTAGGCCACCTGTTCCACACATAGGCACATTAAAATAACAGACATTTTCTTGTCTCTCTTTCGCTGTGTGAAGTCGTTATTAACACAAACACGTAAACCAGGAGACATTTTCTTGTCCTTCTGACTCCACGTTAAGTCATGGTTTAACACAAACACAACAGCTCGCTTTGACAGCTAGTAACCTTTCATGCAAACCAACCAGCCACAAACTTCTCCTCACAATTTCCCGAGCCCCTGAGTTCATATTCACGGCTCATGCAGAGACGACAACTGGAAGCTTCTACAAGTTTCTCAGTTCCGGGAAGACCAGCTCAATAACTTTTCTCTGAAAACCAAGGGAATGAACCCTCTTAACTCTGAACACCAAGGGAAACAACACATGTAAATCTTATTCTGTTACAGTTGAATTTACCTTCAAAAAACTATTATGGCGGAAAGATTCTCCAAAGTACGTATAGAAAAGTCTGTCCGCGTACTTCTGAAGAGGATCAGACAAAACGAAACCGAGTCAATCCAAAATTTTACAGAAAATATTCTGGATATGGATGAGTTCGCTTGTGGGTATCAAAGTATGAGGGACGGTTAACTGGACAGACAGCTAACGACACAGTTTGTGAAAGGGCTGTCGAGGCTATTAAAGGGCGAGGCTATTAAAGAGGGAGTCCATAAACACTGGCAAGGTAGTAAATATTGTCGTGAGGAAAGAGAGCGTGTAATCAAATGTTGGGCGTGGGGTGTGGGTGTGGTAGTGGTAATGGAAGTGGGGGGGGGGGGGGTTCGAAGTCGGGCCCCCCAAGCTCAAAGACCCACACAAATACGCTACGAAATGGTAAAACGACTTTGTTTGTTTGTTTATTTCTTTCTTTCTTTCTCTCTTTCTTTCTTTCTTTCCATGCCTTTCCGCTCATTTCCTCTACATTACTAAATACAAGAAAAATATCAATATCAAACAGTGAGATATGCTAGTGCTTTCACGAATAAAACACACACACAAAAAATGATTGTCTGGAGCAAAAGTCTGCCCTCTCTTCTACCCCTTTCTTTCCGTGGCTCACCCCTTCTCAAACTCACAAGACACGTTTGTGTAAGGGAAACACGGCCCATGAAAACTCAGATATAAAGCGACAGCAGGACTTTTATCTCCAGGACAAAACTGTCATCCCGAGGACGTGCGAGATATCCCCTGAGGACCTTTCAGAGAAATATTTAAGGAAGTTTGTGGAGGAGAGGGAAGAGAGGAAATTATATTCTAGGATGTGATCGCGACTTCGAAAGGGAGATGAACAGCAGAGAACAATCTAAAAGCACAGGAGTAGTGCAGAGACTAGACCAGCTGCCTTCTCTGGAGGATGGGAAATTCATTTGAGCCAGACTCTGCATAAAGTATCAAACAATAGTTAGTGTATAAGCTTATAACTATACAACAAAGCCACTGCAGTAAAGCTGTTATAACAAAATGTATCAACTAGGAAAAAAAATAGGAACAGCTTTATTACTTAACGAGTACACAGTTGTGACGTTTCGGCGTGAGCCTTAATCATAGAAAACAACAAAGGACGCTATGTAAAAACAAAATGAAATAAAATGAATAGACCACTTAGCTGTAATTTATAAGAAGCTGTGGCTTGTCCGACGCTGTGTGTCACAAATGCGCATGGTGGAGTGTAGAGAGTATTTAAATGGAGACTTGGGGTTTGTGATAGTTGGGTCGTTACTGAGGGTGGTGGATGGGGAAACCGTGAAGGGGAGAGAGAGTGATACATTGGTAACCTACCCGGGAGAAAGTGAAATAGGTGATTATAGTTGGGGTAGAGGGGTTGTAATTTGACGCTGTGATGAGGTTCTGAACTATGTGTAACAAATGAGAAGGAAGTGGAACTTAGTGGGGATGGACTATGATTGTGGAAGAGGAGAATGTCAGTTTATACATTCTGCATTAAGTAACATGAAATGAGAGTTACTGTTATGAAAGTTCAACTTCTGCCTGCAAGATGTGGTATTCAAAAATACATCGTTCTCAGTGCTGTCGGCGGTTTGCGTGACAGAAAGTATGCATTCGTGTGAGGAATCTGTTCTTTTTATATTAAGCTGTAACCTGGCGTTTGACAAACAGCTCAAGATATGAAAGTTTTGACAAGTCTGTACTGTAACTAAGTACAGAATAGTGTCCTCCTCCTCCTCCTCCTTCTTCTTCTTCTTCTTCTTCTTCTACTTCTTCTTCAGCGTTTGACCTCACAAGGGCGTTATTTGCTGCTTGTGTCGCCATTATACGCCTTTCATCACGAAAGGTCCGAATTCGGCTCGGCATATTTTAAGACCGGGTCCGTCTTCTCACTGTGATCTCTTCACTCCACCAGATAACTATTTCCAGGGGCACCATTTGGAGGTAGAAAAGGGTCTTGTCCGGCTATGGCTTACCAACAGCGACATTACTCGTCAGTTCAGTTCAATTCAGTATTAGGTTTCTCGGTATCATAGCGAACGAGATACTGCCATAATCGCTCCATCGCCTGTGCCAGTGAGTATCATACGGAATGTTCATCAATGGCTCTTCGCATCAGTCCTTGATGATGAGCCACTCACTGAGAACACAAAATCTGGAACTACAAAAGCCCAACTGCGAAACTAGTCAGCGTCGCTCTCGGAAAGAACTCCGTAGCTAAAGACGCCAAGCCGAACCAGGACACACAAAGAACAATCACAGTTCACCAATTGCCATGATGACAAAACGAAGAGTCATTAACGCTGTCTGGGCGAAGTTCACAGCTCACAATGGTGCCATCGGACTAAGCTCAGTAGCTCGGAACACAGAACCGACCTCCATCTTGTAAGGAATGACGACACTGTTGCGCATTTACACGTTGGTGCATTCCTATTCGCACCACACTCAGTCAGACTTTGAAGGTCCAACACAGATCACAAGCACTATCAACTGGCATCGCAGAAATGCAGATCCACATCGATGTTCATAACAGTCGCTTATGGGAGCGTGAAACAGTCAAATGCGACCTCCCGCCATTACTGAACCGGAAGTCTAGTGAGCCGGAAATCTAGTAGTCAGTTACGGTTTGCTAACCCACTATCCCATCGAGCTTCAGTATCCTTGAGTACTGCTTCTTCGCCTTCAGACTAGTGCCCTGTAATATAAGACACCATACATTAACACATTAGTCTCACGGACTGGTCTGAGTGGTGAAATCGAATATTTCAAGTCTCGAAACCTGAAAACATAAACTTCAAATCCGGAGGAATCGATACGCACGTACATTAACAAAATATTGTAATCGTGCTTGGAAAGGATTTTAATAATTTCACGTTCAAAATATCGACCCTTCTCTGAATACAGATCACACGATGTGCGCAAGGATCGGGAAATTTGTTGCTCAAGCAGAAACCAGCTGGTTAGTTTCTCCCCGCCATTTTCTATAGAATCAAACATGCTATAACAATGTTTCATGTCTCTCTATTTCATGCAGCTTCAGTTGAGGGGTTATGCTTAAAGCAAGACCTGGAGTCTAACAAGCAGAAGGTTGACATATATTACCTAGTTCAGTTGAGTCCCTTATTAATGGAACAAAAGTTTGCGTTTATTTTCGTTATTGTTTTTTTGTTCGCCTTATGATAGAAGTATACCGTATTCCAGATACTCTCCTTTAAAAAAAAATAAAGCAAAAAAGATGCAGTTTTCCTCACAACTTTGTGTCGAACACCAATTTTTACACCTGTGCCCACTTAAAGGGCGACGGCTTCAGAAACAGAACCCACTGCCATCAGTCCTAGAAGCCGCTTTATTAACACCGCGGCCACTTCCAGCCTCGCTATTTCTTCAGATAAAGAACGAAGGGGTGTCTTAAATGAGACAATACGTTTTTCGTTATTATTAAGATACATGAAAGCAATGGGCCGGTTTATCTGATGAAAGATTGGATGTGATAACTTTTGTTTCGAGAAAGATAACGAAGGTAATTTTCATTAACCTTTAGACTGTGTTAATCGTGCGGTGTTGATACCAACCTGGGGTCCTTCTTTTCTCACGGTGGATCTAATGTCAAGTTCTGATTAACCGGTCTAGGTAGCTATTGGTGGTGATGTCAGAGAGGGGGGGGGGGGCCACACTAGGACTCTCAAGTCACTTAGCCACTCCCTGTCCTATTCCCTATCTATCCTTCAAAATCTGAATTTCCCAAACCAGGGGATTTCCAGATACCCTAGGATAACCAAAATGATGAGGTATGATAAAATGATGAGGTGTGGAAACCAAATGATGAGGTATGGAAGTCAAATGACTTGGATGTGTTTTGAAAGCATAGGAGTATAGGAACAAAATAATGAGGGCATGTGAGTTACATTACAGTAACCAAATGATGAGGTATGGAAACCTAATGATGAAGTATAGAAGCCAAATGATGGGGTATGGGAGCCAAATGATGGGATATGGGAGCCAGATGATATAAGAATGGGAAATAAATGATAGGAAGAATCGAACTAGACAGATGGTGGGGGTGTGGGAGCCACATTTTAACTAAAGGATATTCTGACCTCTAAACGGTGCCAGAAACAAATGACGAGGTACGGAAGTCAAATGATGAAAGTATGGAAACCAAATGATAGAAATGTGGGAATCAAATGACAGGAATGTGGGAGCAACATGATGCGAATATCAGAACTAGATGATTTGGGGGGGGGGGGGGGTGATGATTAGCGTGTGGGAACCAAATGGTGAAGTATGAGAGCCAAATGATGAGCGCGTGGGAACCAAATGGTGAGGTATGACAACCAAACGAACGTGTGGGAGCCAGATGATGAAGTATGGGAAAACAATGTTGAGCGTGTAGGAACCAGATGGTGAACGTGTGGGAACCAAATGATGAGGTCAATCAGTCAGTCATTTGCATGTCCCTTGCAAAACCCAGATACTGACTTTTTGTAAAGTCACACTGGTGGTATATAGGACTGGTGGTTTTTAGGACTGGTGGTATGTAGGACTGGTGGTATGTAGGACTGGTGGTTTTTAGGACTGGTGGTATGTAGGACTGGTGGTATGTAGGACTGGTGGTATGTAGGACTGGTGGTTTTTAGGACTGGTGGTATGTAGGACTGGTGGTATGTAGGACCGGTGGTATGTAGGACTGGTGGTATGTAGGACTGGTGGTATATAAGACTGATGGTCTATAGGACTTGTGGGCTATATGACTGGTGGTATATAGGACTGGTGAATCACCAACATTATTTATCTTGGCAGTAGACTGGTTAATGAAGGAGGCAACATCAGACAAACGCAGAGGATTACAATGGACCCTTGACACAGTGCTGGAGGAACTTGACTTTGTGGACGACATTTGTCAACTATCAAGCAGCCACAAAGATATGCAAGATAAAATAAACAAGTTAACTCAGAATGCAAACAACATAGGACTAAAGATCGACGTAGGAAAGACAAAGTTAATGAAGCAAAATGTGAACAACAGAAATGTACTGGAGTAGATAGCAAGTTAGTGGAGATGTCAATGAATTTGTATACCTTGGCAGCAGAGTAACAGAAAATGGAGACAGCACAGAGGATATCAACAGCAGACTTACTAGAGCAAACCAGGCTTTTGCAATGCTGCAGACTATATGGAAATCAAAAACTATTTTGGCCAAACACCATAAGAAATAACATCTTGTTGGCAGAAATGCAAATGAAGCCACTGACAAAAATTATTGAGGAAAGACGCTGGCGATGGTTGGGACATGTGCTCCGAATGACTGACAACTCATTACCAAAAATAGCACTAAGATGGACACCACAGGGGAACAGAAGTAAGGGTAGACCAAAAGAGACATGGAGAAGAACAACAGAAAGGATGTTGAGCAATAGAGGGCTCACCTGGGCAAGAGCAGAAAAACAAGGCGAAGGACAGGCATTTGTGGAAACCCTTGCGGAAGCCCCATGTGCCCTGGGCGCTTAAGGTTCAGGGAGAGATCTAGCACTGATGGTTTATAGGAATGGTGGTTTTTAGGACTGGTGGTATATATTATTTCAACAGTGGTCAGGTGGTTTAGATACATGCGTGACAACCAAGTATAGAGAGAAAAGGCGTGTAATCGCCAAGACGTCGGCTCTAGGACAGCAAGAGTTACAGTTCTTCCTTCTTCTTCTTCTTCTTATTCTTCAATCTCCATGGAAATACGAGCCGGTGTTCTTTGCAGCCGTTGCGGTGATGATGTTGAGGCACAGCTTGGTGTCGGCTTGGGAGCGGGTAATGGCGGCTATTATTTGTCAGTCCCTGAATGGAGCTATTAAGCAGGGGGAGGTGGGGGGGGGGGGGGAATGTGCAAAAGCTTCTTTATCAGACCCCATCGCCATGGATGCCACGAGGGGCCCTGCTCCGTTATCCAGGCTAAGACTCCTTCCTGGGGTGCTACCAGCGGAGATTTGGGACAGAGCCAGCTACGGCGGGCCAACGCTGATGCCAGCCAGTCAGCCACGGGATGCTGACTGCCACACAGGACAGCGTCTTTACCCTCTACACCCCCCCCCCCCAGTTCCAGTGATGTTAATGAAAGAAAAAAAGAAGAAGATAACGACCACGATATGAACTTCCGGGCATTCATAAACTGTAATGGCATGTATCACTACGCCCTCTTCGTGTGGCACAGTTTTCGTAAATTTCGTTTGTGTGCCTTTTTCTTTTTTTTTTCAAAACAAAACACACAAAAAAAAGTAGGTCAGCCACATATTGCGCAACAAAAGGAGTTACGATATTATGTAATTAGATAAATATAGCGCTAGATGATGTAAAACCATTTTACGTAAAATTGTTACAAACCCCAAGTGATTTCCCAGCCTCGTTTGCTTCTAATATTAAATAATATGAAACAAGAAAAAAAGTAACAGAAGCAAAAAGAAAAATTGATTAGTTTGTGTAAGCCATGTCGTCCTTTTGCTGACGTCAGTAAGTTCTCTCTCTCCCCCCCCCTCTCTCCCCCTCTCTCTCTCTCTCTCTCTGCCTATCTTTTCTCATTTATAATTCTAACCCGTCTTGTCACATACGTTTATGCTTCAGAAGCGCGGAGTATGAGCCAGTCTAGGATAATTAGAGCGAACATAAACCGTTAACTCCAAGACGATGTATTCTCTGCTCGTGTGCGCACAAAAAGAGGATATGTGGAGGGGGTAGAGAGAGAGAGAGAGAGAGAGAGAGCCTTTTTTAGGCAAAAAGAAAAAGCAAGAATAAAGAGGAAAGAAAATATGCGGTCCCTAATCCAATTATCCAAATCAGCATGGGTCCATTATTCTTCGGCAAGAGAAAATTAGGAGAAACTTTTTGGGGCTTGTTATTGTTTTTTCTACGTTTTTTTTTTTTTTCGTTTTGTTTTCGTCTGCGTGGTCTCGCGTGCATGTGTGTAGTGTATATACGTCAACATGTGTGACGTGTGTTTTGTGTAATTGTATGTACGTGTGCGCGTGCGCGCGCGCGCGTGTGTGGCCTGGAACACTGTGAAAATAACGCGCCTTGTGAACCCCCGGTCGAGTCGTTGCCAAGTCTGGGCAGACACTACTTTGCTTTGGCACGCAACGGCGGCCGATTTGACGTCCCCTGGCCAGTTGTACTTTCCCCCCTCAGAAATTTCTTATGCCTGATAGGCTCGCTTAGGCCAGAAATTTCATGTCAAAGTATAAGAAAAAATATAAAGAATACATATTACAGCGCTGGCAAGAGCTTTATACAAATCTATCAGACACAGTCCATGGCTAAAATGACGGGAGTTAGTCATGTGTTAGAACTGGTGGTAGTTAGAAGTGACAAAACCATAAATATAGTGATGGAAATCTTAACTTTACACATATAAAGGCCCACAGAGAGATATCTGGACCTTGAATAAGACAACAGAAAATAAAATCGAGGCCTTTAAAATCCGAACATATAGAAGACTAGGGTGTATCCCACAGACAAAATAGAGAACAAACAAACAAGCGCTAAACCAGGTAGAAGGGAAAAGAGAAATATTGAAAATCATAAAAACTAGACACCAAAGATACTTCGGGCATGTCATGAGGCATAATACTATTTTGAACACCCTTTTTGAAGGTAAGATCGAATGGAAAAGAATAAGAGGACGATAGCGAAGTAAGCGAGTGCCACATTTTTATGTATACCCACCAAGAAAGCGAGTGCCACATTTTTATGTATACCCACCAAGAAAGCGAGTGCCACATTTTTATGTATACCCACCAAGAAAGCGAGTGCTACATTTTTATGTATACCCACCAAGAAAGCGAGTGCTACATTTCTCTGTATACGCACCCTGTAAGCGAGTGCTACAATTCTCTGTATACCCATCAAAGTACTGGGTGGGTATACAGAGAAGTGCAGCACTCTCTTACTGGGTGGGTATACAGAGAAGTGCAGCACTCTCTTACTGGGTGGGTATACAGAGAAGTGCAGCACTCTCTTACTGGGTGGGTATACAGAGCAGTGCAGCACTCTCTTACTGGGTGGGTATACAGAGAAGTGCAGCACTCTCTTACTGGGTGGGTATACAGAGAAGTGCAGCACTCTCTTACTGGGTGGGTATACAGAGCAGTGCAGCACTCTCTTACTGGGTGGGTATACAGAGCAGTGCAGCACTCTCTTACTGGGTGGGTATACAGAGACTTCTAACACTACCTCATCGGATGGGTACACAAAGACTTCTAACACTACCTCACTGGATGGGTACATTTTCTCTATTTCCTACTTCTGGAGGAGGCCACATTAAGATATGTTCTTCGTTTATTTTCTTTTTTGTCTCGTTGTGCATGTAATCCTCGAAAAAGGCTCACGCCGAAATATCGGATGTTGTATATTTTTCATTTATACATTCTCATACTTTCTATTCGTTTTTTTTCTCACTTTACTCACTTCCTCTGCCACTTTGTAAAACTACACCATACGCTTCTATCTAACTTTATTATTTAAACCAGTTTTACTGCAGTCGCCATCCCTTTTATGGGTACACAGAGACTTTTAACACTACCTCACTGGATGGTTACACAAAGACTTCTAACACTACCTCACTGGATGGTTACACAGAGATTTCTAATACTACCTCACTGGATGGGTATACAAAGACTTCTAACACTACCTCACTGGATGGTTACACAAAGACATCTAACACTACCTCACTGGATGGTTACACAAAGACTTCTAACACTACCTCACTGGATGGTTACACAAAGACATCTAACACTACCTCCCTGGATGGTTACACAAAGACCTCTAACACTACCTCACTGGATGGTTACACAAAGACATCTAACACTACCTCACTAGATGGTTACACAAAGACATCTAACACTACCTCACTGGATGGTTACACAGAGATTTCTAATACTACCTCACTGGATGGTTACACAAAGACATCTAACACTACCTCACTGGATGGTTACACAAAGACCTCTAACACTACCTCACTGGATGGTTACACAAAGACTTCTAACACTACCTCACTGGATGGGTACACAAAGACATCTAACACTACCTCACTGGATGGTTACACAAAGACTTCTAACACTACCTCACTGGATGGTTACACAAAGACATCTAACGCTACCTCACTGGATGGTTATATAGAGATAAGTAGCTTTTTCTCTCGTTATGTCAGTCCTGGTGTGCACTCTCACCTGCATCATTTGTAATCGGAAGCGTCCAGAAAGTCTGTGACCAAAAAAGAGATCATTCGAGGATTGTATTAAAAACAAAAATCGCTAGCAAATTCTGAAGACCTCTCTGACATTGCCTAAAAAAAAATATGTCAGCGCTGATGTATGCAAGGGTCACGCGGCCCAAATGTTTTACTCTGAATTAAACTTTCTCAAAGCTGTTTTTTTTTTTTTTGCGGCCCTAGACGATGCTCATAGGCTGAAAATCTCTTGACTAAATGAAGAAGAAGAAGAAGAAGAAGAAGAAAGAAGACAATTTTTAAAACTTTCCCAGTCGGGTCACGATCGGGTTGATGGACAGGGCTCATGTATTATCACATGGATCCAAAGATGTGGACAGTTCCCAGGAAAGATCGATGTTCCAGAAGAAAATAAAAAGCAATAGAATACAACAAAAGCCAGGATGAGATAGGAAAGATCTATACGAATTTTATGAATCCAAGGGGCAGAAATGTGATTTCTCTAGAGAATAATTCGAATATCTGATATGGGTCATGTGAGAAGCTGGAATGAAATATACAAATAAAATGATTTTTTTTTATTGGTTAAATATAAAACTCGTGCATCCACAAAAACAAAGTCCTGGCATCAATAGATGATTTCTGAGAGGAGATTTCACATAAAAAATGACTGGGGAAGAATGTTGTTCAATGATTGCTAAATAGCTGAAACACATATACAACATAGGAAATATGCAGACAATGAAAGAAATGAATGCCGATGTCACTTCTCTAGCCACACTGCGATTCTTATGGCCTGCAAATAGCACATTCTTGAGGGTAGATTCTGCGTCACATTCAATGCGTACCGTTCCAGATGACTTTGGTGATAATGCTTTTTCATCTTGTGTTTTTTTCCTATCAGCTTAACTTCATTTATTTTTCCATGGCAACTGGTCAGCCCAGTAAGTTATCTTTCTCCTGGTTTTCCTTCTTCTCCTTCTTGTTCCTTCGACCTTTCCAGTCATTATTGCTGTTTCTGGCGTGTCTGGGTGTTGAAATGGTTAGCTTACTAATTGTGAACTGCCTTTCGAGGCCCAGAATAGTGTACGGATTTGGGGCTGAGAGAAGCAGTTCACATGATGCGGGGGTGGAAGACCAATATCTCTCTCTCTCTCTCTGAACCTTAAGTGCCCAGGGCACATGGGGCTTCCGCAAGGGTTTTCCACAAATGCCTGTCCTTCGCCTTGTTTTTCTGCTCTTGCCCAGGTGAGCCCTCTATTGCTCAACATCCTTTCTGTTGTTCTTCTCCGTGTCTCTTTTGGTCTACCCTTACTTCTGCTCCCCTGTGGTGTCCATCTTAGTGCTATTTTTGGTAGTGAGTTGTCAGTCATTCGGAGCACATGTCCCAACCATCGCCAGCGTCTTTCCTCAATAATTGTTGTCAGTGGTTTCATCTGCATTTCTGCCAACAAGATGTTATTTCTTATGGTGTTTGGCCAAAATATTTTTCTAATTCTTCGTAAACATTTAGTCTGGAAAGAATTCAACTTGTTTTCTATGGTTTTGGTGATTTTCCAGCATTCACTTCCATAGAGTAGTACACTTAGAACATTACTCTTAAATATCCTGATTTTCATATTTATGCTTAGTTTTTTTTTATTTCCATATAATCTGCAGCATTGCAAAAGCCTGGTTTGCTCTAGTAAGTCTGCTGGAAGACCAATATAAAGGGGGGAAAAAGAGTGCAGGAAATGTCACACTGAGCATAGCCAGCAGGCAAATGGTGGAGCAAGTTCGATCTTGTCTGTGTTGTGTTGATATGGAAATACTTAGTCCCAGCCGCCATGGATATTGTGTTATAATGATGATTAATTTTCCCTTGAATGGCACGGGGGATGCCATCATGGTGTTAATTACATGTGAACTTCATGAAACTGAGAGAAGAGCAGAAAACCAGAAGATATGGCAGAGAGCTAATTTCATCTCATCTGGTTAGCTCTCGCGACCTCACAATGTTTGATTCAAATGTACTGTGGATTATATGATGTGTCGTAAATAATACTGTGCTGTTGGATTATCGTCACTGTCGTCGTATGTGAAGATTTCGTTGATTCTGATGAGTCTTGTCATATTTGATGGACACACCAAGGTCTATCATGTTCTATTTCAGTGCACTGGCACAAGTTGGAAATATGTATTCAGTGCATTTCGCACAAATGGAAATATGTATTAAGTGCGTCGGCACAAGTTGGAATATGTTATTGAATGCATTGGCACAAAAGTGAATATGGTATTAAGTGCATTGGCACAAAAGTGGAAATATATATTCAGTGTATTTGCACAAGTAGAAATATGTTATCCACTGCTTTGGCACAGGGAAGTTTTATGTGAGATAGGAGGATGGGTATTTCATGGCAACAGCGGGTGAAATGTGTTACCAGTGCATCGGCACAATATTGAGATATATGTATAATGCTTAGTATGGCCAGAGCAGCCCAGGCCAATCTGGTCCACTGATTTAGTTGATACTTCGTTATAGATAATACATTGTCTTTATGTATGCCTTGTTATTATCATGACGATACATGTTGATGTCATGTGTATGTAATGTCTGTGGTGCAGAGAGTGTTAATAAATGAATGTAAATTTATTTGCTGACTTGGTAATAAGTATTTCATGTTGATATGATGTATGAATGTGTATGAATTAACTGGCATGCAGTATCCTTGGAGGGGAGAATCTGGGTTGGCTGTCATGGGGGTCGCGAGATCTTGGCCACGCAGTACGGTAGTATATGCCAAGAGAATGCCTGAACCAGCTGGGTTGATCTATTTCTTCCAAATGTATCCATAAAATGTAGATTTAGCACCAGCTAAGTTTACATAATCTCCCATGGTGAAAGACGGTGGTTCGAATCCGGCCGGAGGCGGGTCAGTCATCCAGCTGTGGAAATGGGTTACTGCCCTTTTCTGGAACTGGTGAATATAGGCGACTATGGGTGAAACAGACCGCATGACTCTCTAGTGTGTCGACAGGTCAGCGAGAACATGGTCGCTAACACTATACGAAGAAGTATGCGCTAACACTATGTGAAGAAGTATGCGCTAACACTATATGAAGAAGTATGCGCTAACACTATATGAAGAAGTATGTGCTAACACTATATGAAGAAGTATGCGCTAACACTATATGAAGAAGTATGCGCTAACACTATATGAACAAGTATGTGTGCCTTAACTGTGTTATTGGGGCATTCCTTAAGCCGGTGTTGTGCTTTGGTGAGTACGATGATTCTGATTTGTACATTATCTTCAAGCCGTGTTTTCTGAGTGTTACTGGATTAGTTAATCACTGTCTCCAGCCATTCTTCGCTTCTAGGCTCTTTCAAACCTAAGGTTAGCAACACACTGATACGGAAGTCAAGCCAGTCCCGCGCAACACTTAACATGAGGACTTACAGATGGAATGGATGAAAATGCAGATGGTGATGACGATAATCTGACCGCCGGCAGGTTTGCGCTGCCACATGGCGAGTTCATTCATACCTCAAAACTCCAGAATAGATATAGATGTCCATGTTCTCGATAGAGACATCACGAAAACTATCCACTGAGGTAAATATCAAAACGAAGACCAACTCATTCAGCGCCCCCCCCCCCCCACTATCCCTGTCATGGGATTCACAAAGCACGTGACCTTCTCGTTCAATATAAAGACTCATAAGGCAAGAAATGCTCTTTCTGTAGAGAAAAAACCCCAATTATCTTCCATACTGCTACATATATTCTCTAGGTGCTTGTGTGCCATAACAGTAATATATTTCTTATACGAAAATATACTCACGGAAAAAAGTAAGTATGCAATGCTTTAAAAAGCACCATGAACGTGCTCAGGTGATGACTGAAATAAAATTTGGCACACATTATCTTTGATTATCCAATAACAGATAAAATGGTAACTTTCAGGCCAGTCACATGTCACAAAAAAGTAAAAAAAAGCTCACCTAATGTGGCTCACCACCCCAAGAACAGAAAACCAAGGTTTCAATATCGTGTGTGTCCTCCTCGGGCAGTTATCACTGCCTGACACCGCCTTCTCATCGAACCAATGACACGTTGTATCAGTTGTTGAGACATGTTATTCCATTCTTCTTGCAACGCTTGGGCTAATTCTTGATGGTTTCCAGGACGATTGTGTCGTCTTCGCAACCTGCGGTCCAGTTCATCCCAAATGTGCTCGATAGGTGACAGGTCCAGTGAAACTGCTGGCCATGGCACGACAGTAATCTAATGTTGTTGAAAGTAGTCCCTGACCACACGTGTGACATGTGGACGAGCGTTATCCTACTGTAGTATCACGCCTTGTCCATTCATTCATTCATTTGCATGTCCCTTGCGGAACTTTGCCTCCCAAACAGCACTCCTGTAGGCCTCTCGGTTGTGAGCAAGATTGCCTGCTGCTGTTGCATCCATTTCCAGATCGTCAACGATGTCTTGCAGCCATCTTCGTCTTGGTCTTCCTCTTTTTCTTTTTCCCATTATGTATCCTTCCAATACGGTCTTCTCTAAATTATCATGACGTTTAATGTGTCCAAAATATTTCAGTTTTCTCTCTTTAATCCTCTTCACTAGCCAGCCTTCTTCAATATTAAACTCTTGTAGTATAGATATATTTGGTCTTTTTTGTGTCCACGATATTTGGAGAACTCTTCTGTAGCATTTACATTCAAAGGCATTTATGTGTTTCTCAGCTGTTTTGTTAAGTGTCCAGGTCTCACAGGCATATGTCCATTAGCATCCAGAAAAGGCATTACCTGGCGTGTAATGATTTCGTCCCTATATCGTAAACCTGTAAGGTTGCCTTGAGGAAGACTAGGTTTGTTCGGACAGCATAGGAAATTCCTCCCCAAACCATTACACTGCCTCCTCTTCTCCTATCCACCTCTAGCACACAGTTATTCGCAAAGCGTTCTCCTCTTCGCTTGTACACTAAAGCATGCGCATCATGGCCTTGCAGACAGAATCTGGACTCATCAGTGAATAAGATCCGTCTCCATTGATGATAGGGTCATGCCACGTGGTGTCTGGCCCAGGTCAAGCGGGTTTGTCTGTGGCGAACTGTCAGTAGTGGTCTAACTGCAGACCTATGAGGTAAGAGATTTACCTCTCTGAGTCTGTTCCGCACTGCCCTGCCCGACACACGTCTTAAACCTGGAATGTTGCTGGCAGTCCATGTTGCCTGGAGAAACCTGTTACGAAGGTGCATGAGGTGGATGTAGCGGTCTTGTGCAAGGGTGGTAACTCGTGGTCTACCGCTTCTATGGCGGTCAGCAAACGGAACCATTTTGGTTAAAACGACTTTGAAGGCGTGATATTGTGTTTCTGTGAACATTAAAATGTTGAGATACTGCTGCAACTGTTGATCCAGCAATTAACATCCCAACAGCTATTTCTCGCTGATGTTCATTCAATCTTGGCATGATGAAAAAAGATGTTTATGTTGGAATTCCACTAATTCTTTCTTCAACGATTACATGAAGAGATCTCTGAGAACAGAATTACACACTTACCCTCATTTTATCCGTGGTCAGTAACCAATTATGGATCACGCATGTGATTTCACTGGAGCTGTGGTTATCTCCCCATGAATAGTGCAATCAACTTCGTACAGCACGGAGAAGTGGACAACACTCAGAGAAAACTTCGTGCCAAATCTGATTTCATTTCACTCATGACAACGTGATTGGTGCGCTTGACACCACTGCACACTTACTTTTTTCCGTGAGTACGACAAAATAAAGAGAGAAACACGGACCAAGCTTACCGCCAGATGTTTTCCTATATACAAAACTGTATCACACAGTGAAGTGAAAAACAAATAACTACAGGTTTCAAAAGGTATACAGGTAACAGATATAAATGGCAGGAAGACTACACGGTATTACTAATGGCGTTAAAATAGAATGAAATGCGAAAGAAAAAGAAAATATAGAAAATTCACCGTGAATAGAAGGAAAATGGACAAATAATAGATTGCGTGATTGAAATTTTTAACTGATATTTTGGGAATATAAATACAAATAACAAGGAGTACATAGGAAAAAAACTCTTTAAAGGAATGTAAGAAAAAAAAGAGAAATTCGAGGATAAAGAACAACAATCATGGGGAAGAAAAAGAAAAAAAATAAATCTTAGATATAAAGAAAACAAACAATAAAACTAGTTCCAAGATAACCCAAAGACAGCGGCTTCTTAGAAATGTGAAAGAAACTGTAACCTACAAACAGGAGAAGGTAACCCAAGAATGTAGGACGGCATAATGTCAACACAAGAACTCCGATGGCTGGCAAGAAACGAAACAAACGTGTGTTTATACAAGTAGTCCAGATATTAGCATGTGTATACATATTATCTTCTATGACAGTAGTGTTTTCCTCTATTTTTTGGTATGTTTTTTTGTCTAACATCTTTTGTTTAGCGACTCATACCAGATTCTAAAGTATGTAACAAAGCTTTGCTGTTCACATACAGTGAGTCATACATGTATTATCTGAACACTATCATACTGTATATTTGGTAAAAGACTTCACTGAAGGCAACATGTACTGTATTTGTCAAAACAGATCTCTGAGGGCATTATGTACTAAGTTTGTTAAAATAGTTGTCTGAGGGCATTATGTACTATATTTGTTAAAATAGTTACATGAGGGCATTATGTATTAAGTTTGTTAAAATAGTTCTCTGAGGGCATTATGTACTATATTTGTTAAAAAAAGTTCTCTGAGAGCATTATGTACTATATTTGTTGAAATAGTTCTCTGAGGGCATTATGTACTATATTTGTTGAAATAGTTCTCTGAGGGCATTATGTACTATATTTGTTAAAACAGTTCTCTGAGGGCATTATGTACTATATTTGTTAAAATAGCTATATGAGCACCAATCATGTAGTATAGTTGGTAAAATACTTCTCTGAAACATTACACTTTCATATGCCGACCAGTCATGTAAATGGGGGCCTAATACCGTATCCCCAGTATCCTTTAATGGCTCGGAAACGAGAATTTATGTTTATCTTTTACTACCCTGAAAACATTCTGTCTTATATTTGTTAAAATAGTTCAATAAAGGCATTATGCATTATATTTTTTAAAATAGTTCTCTGATGGCATTATGTACTATATTTGTTAAAATAGTTCTCTCAAGGCATCATGTAACATATCTGGTAATATTGATTCATTCATTCATTTGCATGTCCCTTGCGGAACTTTGCCTCCCTAACAGCATTCCTGTAGGCCTCTCGGTTGTGAGCAAGATGGCCTGCTGCAGATGCATCCATTTACAGATCATCAACAATGTCTTGCAGCCATCTTCGCCTTGGTCTTCCTCTTTTTCTTTTTCCCATTATGGACGCTTCCAAGACGGTCTTCTCTAGATTATCATGACGTTTAATGTGTCCAAAATATTTAAGTTTCCTTTATTTAATCCTTTTTACTAGCCAGCCTTCTTCAGTAGTAAGTTCGTGTAGTATGGATATATTTGTTCTTGTTTGTGTCCACGATATTTGAAGAACTCTTTTTGTATCATTTACATTCAAAAGCATTTATGTGTTTCTCAGCTGTTTTGTTAAGTGTCCAAGTCTCACAGGCATATGTTGCAATGGGAAAGATGCATGCCCTCAAAAATCTTATTTTGGTAGTTCCGTCTGTTCCTATCCACAGACTCTTTAGTTTTTTTTTTACTTTGTGAAGACTGATTGATGTCCTCCTTTTAATTTCCCTCACTGTATCTCCATTATTAGTTAGTAGTGATCCAATAATTCAAAACTCTCCACTTCTTCCAATTTTTCCTCACTGATACATATTTCAGCTGCCTTGTTTGTTCTGTCAGTTAATCTGGTAATATAGTTCCTTAAATACACATCTATAACTCCAAAGATCTATTGCTCGTGCAGTGGTTCACACTAAGAATGTAGCCAGGCAAGCAAGACGGCGGTAGCCAGAAATGTTTGGGAATCCCTACCACAGTGCATCTGAGAAAATGCTATTAGTTTTGCCAGTGGGCCGAAGACTGACATATTTTCTAGGGTTACAAGATTTCTGAGAAGGCATCCTCCTCAAGTTCCCGCTGGAAATGTAGGAGAACTACCTGATCCCATAGATCAAAGACAATATAATCACTCGTGCTATGCCCCTTATATGCCTCTTTACATGTTAGACAGCCGCCATTCTGTAAGAAAGTATGCAGACAGGAAAAAAAAAACACCTCATACTTTTATAGTGGTATGAACAAAGTCGAAGAAGAAAGGGCCACAAAAGACATATTTTCCATATATCTCAGTGATAAAGATAACGTGTGGTTTCTTTGTAGTACACGTTGCACATATAAAACCGGCCACATCAGCAGAACACAGCATCATTTTATATTTCGTATATACGTGCTGTACATTTTCCGGAGCTGTTGCACATGTGCATATCAGTTCAATGAAGCTTGTCAGTTCAGTTCGGCGAACTGAAGAGAGCGCTTTCCTGAACATGCTTCAGCGCGGACTTTAAAAAAACCATGGATTCTAGTGGCATTCACTTCAAGTACATACTGTGAATAAGTAAAAAAAAAATGCTGAAAAATGTATTTGAACTATTACAACCTTTTAAAGTTACACATTGTAGGATTATTTAAAACAAACGTAGGAAGAGCTTTCTTACTAGCACACGGTTGTAGTGTTTCGGTTTTCAATCATACAAAAACTGAGAGATATGGCCAAAGAGATATGAAAAGAAAAGAAAATATAGATTCACATCAACAATATACAACAAATAAGAGTAGAGAAAGTAACAGAAAAAAATGAGAACTTGGTCGTGATTTGTTCACATGAATATATACTAGCTGTGACGCCAATCTGACTTGTAAGTAGTAAAGAGAGGGTGGAGATAGGGGAAAGGAGAGAGAGAGAGAGAGGAATGCAATGGTTGTCAGGGCGAGAAGAGAGTGAGTGGAGTAGATAAATGTATATGGGGTAGAGGGTTTGTAATATATTACAGGGAGGGTCCTAGAAAATCAACTGCAGGTGAGGAAAGAATAGTTGAGAGCTTACTAGGCAGGGAATATAACTGTGGAGAAATGAAAGGATAAGGACGGCTGAATTTCGACATAAAACCCTGTGGTTCCAGTGTACCATATTCCTGCATGTAGCTGTTCTCAAGCGCCATGCGGTTTCTGCCATCAGAGTGACCTGCCTCTGTGGTTGGGGCTGTTGAAATGATAAAAGACAAGCTTAGAAGCATAAGCATCTGATGGGAGATGTCATAAGATGTTTCTGACTATGATCACTTCATCAAAGACAGGTTCCTCCAATGTAAATTATCCTACACTTTTTTTTGCCCACAGTGGCATATATTATCCTGAGGGACACATGTGAATCTCTGATGGCGTGTTAGGGCGCTTTTGGGAGAAGTAATGGACTTTCTTTCCCAGATTACAGGGCAGGTGACACATCGGGTGCGTTTGCATTTTCTAGTTTCAGTAAACACAGGATTCCGCTGATTAACAAAGTCAAGATCCCGCCACCTTAAGCAAGATACTGTCTTCATCGGAAGCGATTTATCTTACTAGACTGCTGTCATTTTTCTTGAAAGCTTTTTATGATCTAAATTTTATTTTTCCGATTATGATTCATGCTTCTTAAGACGCTGTTCGATTTGGCAATCAGCGACTCATGGCAGACATTCTAGCGTCCCACAGCTGACATTGTAGCGTCCCATACCTGACATTCTAGTGTTACATGGCCGCCATTCTAATATCCCACAGCTGACATTGTAGCGTCCCATGACTGACATTCTAGTGTTCCATGGTCGCCATTCTAATATCCCATGGCTGACATTCTAGCGTCCCATAGCTGACATTCTAGCGTCCCACAGCTGACATTGTAGCGTCCCATGACTGACATTCTAGTGTTCCATGGCCGCCATTCTAATATCCCATGGTTGACATTCTAGCGTCCCATGGCTGACATTCTAGCGTCCCATGGCTGACATTCTAGCGTCCCATGACCGGCATTCTAATAGCTCATGGGTGACATTCTAGCGTCCCAGGCTGACATTCTAGCGTCGATTGACTGACATTCTAGAGTCGATTGACTGACATTCTAGAAGTCCCATGGCTGGCATTCTAATATCCCATGGCTGGCGTTCTAATATCCCAATGCTGACATTCTAGCATCCCATGCTAACATTCTAGCGTCAAGGTTTGCGAACCATAGCTAGCCAAGACCCTGTTCCACCTCTCTGTTGGTTGTCGCCGTCCCCTTTTTTTTTTCCTTCTCCTTCATTTTTTCTATGGAGCAACATCAACTGTTTAGAAGCAACACTGTGAACAAAAGAGCAAGGAAAAGCTCAACCACAGGCAACAGCAACGTTTATTTTCCCAGAAGAAATATCTCAACTCCGTTTCTCGTTTGATATCTTTTTACATAAATTTGTATTCGTCGAAGCGTCGTTTACAACATGACCGAACGTGGTTCATTTATATACGATGAAGAAGAACAACAAGAGCTGAAACAAAAAAAAGGTATATTCCTTTTCTTCCAATGTCCTGTTCGTTTTTCGGTTGTTTGTTCGTTTATTATGGGGTCGATGTCAGTGTCCAAGTTCCAGTTTCATTTTCCTACAACAGTACGTCTCTAAGGGCCGTAACTGTCTAAGTGTACTTTCTAAGTCCTTTCGTCACTATTTTTGCCTCTTTTCATTCTCATGCATCAACAGCAGGCCATCTTGCTCACAACCGAGAGGCCTACAGGAGAGATGTTAGGGAAGCAAAGTTCCGCAAGGGACATGCAAATGAATGAATGAATTCCCTGTTTATTTGACTATTTGTTGCACATTCTGCGATTTGCTCCTATCGACTTGTCCCGTGCATTTCCTGCGCCCCTTTCCCAAGTCATACTGCCCATCGTACTGTCACATTGGTACCCTAAGAGCGCGCTTAGCTTGTCTAACCGGGCAGGGATCGCCACAGTCCCCTTACTGGCGTTGGAGTCTGCTAAAGAAGTACTGCACAAACTCTGCTTTTTTTTTGGCTTCACTCGGGAACTGAGAACATAGCTGCCATGACCCTCTACCAAGTAGACAAGATGGTGCGCCTCAATGTCTCCACAGCTAGGGCTGAGGAGAAAAAAAACCCAGAGCATCAGCTCGCAGTTTCAGAGAGACAGAAGGGAGTAAAAGAAATCGAATTTTGCTGCAGATTGTTGGTAGTGGAGGATAAGACCTTTTACATGGTCTCCCCCAATAGGATAGTAAACACAACAGAAATATACCGTCGAAGCTGGGAAAAAATTACGAGAAGAAGAAATTGAGGTTAGATGAGCTCTTCTGTCCAGCATCAACTGTCAGAGTCCATAGCCTGAAAACCACTGAATCTTATATTCCAGTGAAACTCACGAGGCAATGTTGCAGCGGTTGTTTCCGAGGCTCGAAGGCGTGTAGAGGTTAAATGGCTTACAGCGAGCTCGGGTGGAAGATCAACAGAAAGGAGTAAAAGAACACGAAATAGTGTAGATCTGTGGACGCCATCAGAATATGGACAGGAACCAAGAATTCCTACAGTATCAGGACGCGCTGGAGAGGAAACTGGAGATTAACTGGCAGTCGGAAACGGAGCAAATATATTTAGCGCCCTAAACAAACCTAGCTCCGCCCCTCTACTCAGATCTATTTATATGTATAAAAGTGTTTCCATCGAGGTTCATAACTATTCTCCTTGAGGTTTGCCTACTAGACATTTGCCTGGTATCGGTAGTGGTACTGTTGTTAGGGAATGGATAAGCACATAGCAAAACTAGGTTGATTGGCAACCTTAGTAATGAAATAATGGGTGTTACCAGTCAGTTTTCAGAGGTGCGCAACTCTGAGAGAAATTCGATTTACTGGCCCAGTATATAAAGAAAACATGATAGAATTTTAATCGGTCGGGATTCGTAAGAGGCCAGCGGGTCGGAGGAGTCATGTTATTGTTAAAGCGCAAATGAGAATGTTTATCCGTCGAAGAAGAACCAGTGTGTGTGTAGATTAGTACTGTTTTATACTCTGTGATGTGGATGCATGCCGGCTGTGCAGTCGATTCCTCCAGTTCAATCCCGATCCACTTAGGTAAATATTTTGTTGGTGATTGTGCTATGAATGGTAATGAATAATCATAACTCAGTTAAGGAATAATTGTTCTATGTATGGTTTTCATGGGTTTTTTAAAAATTGCTAATGTGGAAGTGATACTTTATATGTGCAGTCAATTTTATATTACTGATTTTTATCCATATCCATGTTATACATCCTTACCAATTAGCTTCGTTTGTACAATCTGAATTTCGATCATTTTTGTATGATAGTCTGTGATTTTATATATATATATATATATATTACCAATGATTACCGACCCAAATATACGTACAAGGTGTTTTATTGATTTGTAGTAAATTCCACTGCTGAAATTATGTTTTTGTATGAACCTAAATATTTAAGGAAATCGTTTAATAATTTTGGTGATAACAAAATAAGCTGATGAAAAACAATGTAAACTGATGATTCTCTGTTTGATTTTGTTAACTATGTAAACAGATATTTAAAAATATAAGTTTATGAATTTTTGAATAAGTAGTGTTGATTGTGTTTTTTTATATCTTTCTTTTCTGTGATGTGTGAATGTGTTACTCTGTGCAGATATTCATGTACCTAAAAAGATAAGATACCAAAAATAAAGATACAATGCAACATCACATAAACTACAGACAATTATTAATAGCCCAATTTAAAATCATTTATATCCTACACTGCAGTCCTGACGATTACAAAGCTCCGATCACACTAATCAAGATGAACGAAGAATTATCAAGATTGTGTCCCCTTAATTTCTGCTTCCATAGAATCTAACAGAGAAAGTTTATAGCAGGAAGCAATGGTAGAGATCCAAAAAAAAAAATTACAGGAATAAAAAATATATGCAAAGCCACAACTAACGAACAGATTCGCCCTAATCAAAGACCGACGGGCTTGAATTATCAGGGGTCCTATTAGTATCAGAGATTCGACCAGTTCTCTTCAAGGCTGTGACTCGAACGACTGGTCTTGGTCTTATTTCAAATTCTCGTACGAAAATTTTATATAACCGCTGCATCTTGTAGATAGAAAGTAGGTTAATTAGTTTTGGTGAAATGGAAGAGGGCAGGGACTGTGAGAGGGATTGTATTAACTGAAAGTGGCATAGAGAGAAAAACACACAGAGAGAGAGAGAGAGAGAGAGAGAGAGGGGACAGATAGAGAGAGTGACAGAGAGAAAGACAGAGAGACAGAGAAGGACATATAGAGAGAGTGACAGAGAAAAAGACAGATAGACAGAGAAGGACATATAGAGAGAGTGACAGAAAGAGAAAAAGAGGAGAGACACAGAGAAATAGAAATAGATAGGCAAAGAGAAAGAGGAGAGACAGAGAAACAGAGACAGACAGACAGAGAAGGATAGACAGAGAAAGAGAAAAAGATAAGAGACACAGAGAAATAGAAATAGATAGACAGAGAAAAACAGAGGAGAAAGCAGAGACAGGGAAACAATGAGAGTGACACACAGAGAGAAAGAGACAGGTGTAGAGAGACAGAGAAGCAAAAAAAAAAGAAGAGAAACAGAGAGAGACAAAGAGAGACATGGATAGACAGAGACAGAAAAGGAGTGACAGAGATACGGAGGGAGAACAAAGAGAGACAGACAGAGAGAAAGCGAGAGACAGATACAGAGAAAGAGAGAAGCAGACAGAGAGAAAGAGAGAGACAGATACAGAGAAAGATAGGCAGATACAGAGAAAGAGACAATAAGAGAGACAGATAGACAGTGCGAAAGAAAGAGACAGAAAAGGAGAGACAGAGAGATACGAAGAGAGACAGAGAGAGAGACGACAGAGAAAAAGAGAAAGATACTGAAAGATACAGAAGAAGACAAAGAGAGAGACAGAAGGAGACAACGACAGACAGACAATGAGAGAGACAAAGAGAAACAGACAGATAGACAGACGGAGGGGGAGGGGAGGGTGGAATAAATTAAATAAGAAAGTAATTAGTGAAACTGGAAAACCCACACGACGGTAGATTTGATTGGATGAGACTTTTAAAAAAAAATCTAAAACAAAGTTCAACACCAAGGAATGACACAACCAGGAAATGACAGACAGAGATAGATGGATGGACTGACAAACTGGCAGGCAGGCAGATATGCAGACAGACAGCTGGGTACCAGGATGGCATGTAGATAGGGAGGCAAGCAGGTTGCCAAGTAGGTAGGTAATAGGTAGGCAGAAAGGCAGGTAAGTAGGTAATAAGTAAGTAAATGGGCAAGCACGTAGGTTGACTTGTGGATATACAGACAGTTAAGTAACCAGGACGGTAAATAGATAGGCAGGGGTGTAGGTTCAAATGTAGATAAAATAGGTAGGCAGGTGTGGGGGCTATAAGGTAGGCAGGCAGGCAGGAAGGTAGGTAAAGGTATGCAGACAAGCGTTTAGGCGGGAAGGGAGGTAAAAGGTATACAGGCAAGCATGTAAGCAGGAAGGTAGGTAAAAGGTAGGCAGGCAGATGAGTAAGCTAGAAAGTAGGTAAAAATATAGGTCGGCAGACACGTAGGCTGGAAGGTAGGTAAGAGGTAGGCAAATAGGTGGGTAAACATATGTGAGATATGTAAATTCACACAGGAAAGTGAACTGTTCATATTTTCTTAAACATCTTCATATATTTTCCATATTTCTGTACACAAGCTTGGGACAAAAGCTTTGGGGCTCCTATCAGGATCTGGAGGGGACTGTGAGCTTTGTCATGTCGACAAGGATCAGGATCTGATGTGACCAACAACCTCCAAAGAAGAAGAAGAAGACGAAGAAGAAGAAGAAGTCATACTTCTGTACAAACATATTTCTTCTGTACCATCCATCTAGTTCATTTATTTCTAGGGGTAACTCACGTGCCATCTTTGTTTATCCCAGTCATCTAAACCTGCCCATCCTCATTGTTACCTCCTATACTCTTCTCTCTCTCTCTCTCTCTGTACCACATTGTCTGACCGCCAATGTTTAGTCTCAAGGTTAATCAATTCTCAGCGCGACCAACAAACACTAGACCGCCACAGAAGATCGAAGCACAGATCCGGACCATAAGTATTACTGCTATTTGGACAAAAGCCCAAGGCGAACAGGAAGGCTAAAAATGTTATGTTAACTTCCAGAGGCGGCGACACAGATGGTCATGCGAGGAGAAGTAACTGTAGAGAGGCAGAATGTGGGGCGCGTGCAATGTGAGCCAAATTCAGAGGCGGGGAAAAAAAGCGAAATGGGATGGAAATGCGAAGGATAAGGATCAAATAGAAAAACAATAATTCCACTTGCACTTTGTGTAAAGTACATTTTTCCCATGTTCGTTTTTCAAAGGGAACGCTTTTTTTTAAAATTGGCCTTGACATTATACACAATAACTACATTTCTAATTATGAAGTAGCCACACACTGTAGAGTGTCTGCTCACTCGCGCTTTTCTCGACAATATTAGTGCAGCTATTAATTCTTTTGTTTTTATTATTGATGCTGTTATGGCCGCAGTTATATGTTGCTTTTGTTTCTACTGTTATTGTTTCTGATTTTAATATTGTTTTTTTTTTCTGTTTCCTGTTTCTATAACTGTTGTTATAGCTTTCATTGTTGCGGGTGCTGAACCTATTATTGTTGCTGACATTCTTCCTGCTTTTGTTATTGTTACTTTTTTTTTTGCTTTCTGTTTTTAACTTCAGTTTTTGTTGTTATTTCTGCTATTGCCAATACTGCTGCTGTTGTGACTGCTGCTTTCATGGTTGTTGTTCATGTTTCTGTTATTGTTCTTGTAGAATCTCTCTGTAAATGTACAGATGGGAGTCTAGCAACTCGGGATGCCGTGAAAATCGTCCAACATTATCGTCAAGTCGGATTGGAAGCGGGCATATTAACGATCCTGGGCAGGACCTGTGAACAGCTATTTTTTTCAACAACAACAAAAAAATTACTTTATGACAGTGAATTCTTAGGCTAAAACACCACAACAGCCTTTATCCCTGGTGGCTCTTATAGGGCGAGGACAGGATTTTAACTGTCCATGGTATCTCCCCTCATATCTCTCTCCTGTCCCTGGTCAGTTCCCTGGGGGGAGGGGGGGGTCCTGGCAGGAAGGGATTTCCACTTCTGTCGGCCCCCTGCCTAATTTCCTAGCGCTCTTCCATGACAGTCATTTGTTTAGCAGTGCATTCTCTCTTCTGTACGTCTCTCCATGTATCTTTGGATCATCCCATGCTTCTTTTACACTGTAGATTCCATATCAGAGATCCGCAAGTTAAGGGTCCTTACCAGGAAAAGCTCTTTCTCATAGTTATCTGAACTTCCGAACATGCATGCAAGGAAATTCATTTTAAATTAGACACTTGCCGTTTAAACCACAGAACATGGTCTTCCATACTTCCGGACGCGCGAGCAATCATGTGAAAGTGTGGAAACAAAAAGTCTGTGAAATGAAATATGAAAACAAAAGCCGGTGAAATGAATTGTGAAAACAGAAGCCTGTGAAATAAAATGTGAACAAGTGAAAATAAAAATAAATATGGCTCCAAGAAAAGATGAAAAAATGTCGGGGTACATGTGAAGAAATCCTAGTGATGATGGAAGTGAGAGAGGCAACCCATGGCCTGGTCTTGAAAGCTGAGCGTATGAAACTGAATGTAGAAGAAGAAGGAAGAAGAGGAGGAGGAAAAGAAGAAGAAGAGAACATAAAAATTTCAGCCATATTAAACCATCTAACACAGCAATTCCTACTTCCGGACTCGCGTGCAGTCATATGAAAATATATATTTCAACCACTTTAAGACATAGCCATATAGACTTGCAGACACGCCCGCAACCCACTTTAAAATGGACGTTTTAAACATTTGCAACCAGTCGTTCTCAAACCTCTTTTCTAATTAAACCAGTGGAGTCATGGAAATATTTTTTTTCCGGGCCTCAAAGAATCCCTGTACAAAAATGAGTTCGTCTTCCGCTCAGGGAACTTTGGTACAGTTATTCGTATAGTTTTTGAGTACAATTTTACTCTGTAGGTCCTTCATCGCACTATATGGCTAACCCTCTATCCAGACTATATTCGTTTATTTCACCTATTCTTTTCTTGCTTTAACATTGTACCCTTCTCTCTCTTTTCTCCCTTCCCCACCCTTTAT
Organism: Achatina immaculata; assembly: GCA_009760885.1. Classification (NCBI taxonomy): domain Eukaryota; kingdom Metazoa; phylum Mollusca; class Gastropoda; order Stylommatophora; family Achatinidae; genus Lissachatina; species Lissachatina immaculata. The sequence goes on along the minus strand of CM019699.1, from coordinate 37,432,765 downwards.
TTAACAGCAACACATCAGAGCTCACAAGTCTTTGTTTAAACGCCCACAATGCTTCACCATGGCCACTCTCAGACGCAGCTTCTTGCAAGTCACAGCTAAGTGAGTACTTTTCTCCTATTATTTTCTGTCCTTGTTTGTTGTATGGGTGTCTGAGTGGCCAAGTGGTTAGTGTACTGGTCTCTCATGGCGAAGGTCGGGGGTTCGAATCCGGCCGAAGGCACCCCAGTCACCCAGCTGTAGAAATGGGTACCCGACGTCTTCTGGAGTTGGGGAAGGAAAGGCGGCCAGGCGTGATACTGACCATATCACCCTCTAGTGTGCTGACAGGTCAAGGAAAATATGGGCACTAACACCATGTCCCTATGTGCCTCTAAGGCATGACAGGATTACCTTTACCTTTACCTTTTGTTGTATAGCGTTCGTGCGAATTTATATTTGCTCTTCTTTTCCCATTTCTTTGTCTTGTATGCTTTTGTACGATTAATGTGTAAACCGAAAGGTTACAGTTGTGTGCTCTTAATCAGGAAAACCGTTCCAAATCCTTTTTCTAAATGAAACTAACATTTAGTAAGGAGACTAGGCTGTGGTCATAATAGCCCAGTAACAACTGTCAATGACAGCTGGACAAGTTCGAGAACTAGAAGACTGTTATGGACAAATTTAGCAGGGAAAACAAGGGAGAGTTACTATGGGAGTGTGGCCCACCCCGGCCCCCTCACTTCATCCAAATAATGAAGGAACTGGGGGTGAGGGGTGGGAGTGAGGCATGATGGTCATCATCATCATCATCATTACCAACAGTCCTTTGTACTCCCAATGTAGTTTACAGCATCAGCTAAGATTCTCCAGCCATTCCTGTCTTGGGCAAGTCTGGATACCCCAAACTATGTCTTCCCAGCTTTCTTTAGTGCTTCCTGTATTGTGCGTCTCCATGCTCCCAGTTGCCTGTCTCTTTTTCCTTTTCTTTGAGGTGTCCAAGTCAAAACGGTATAGGAGTGTCTTGTTTTGTGTGAGGGGGGGGGATTGCCATATGATAATAGAATGATAAGCTCCTTCTGTGTACGGAAGCGACAAACCCACAGTCAACGCGCGACAGAGGACACTCAGTACACACACCTTACACTGATTACTGGAAATGGCGGCGGAGCAGATATGGGAATGTCCCGACTGCAGTGACGCGACCTTCTATAACCAAGACAGCCAGAACAATGTTCTTTTAGTACAACTTTATATTTATTTCTTTAAGGTTATTAAAAGCATACACTGTGTGTGTATTTTTTTTAACCACAATCAAATTCGGGACCCTCTGCGTTCCCTCGTGGAATCTCAATTAAGAAAAACTTTGTTTTGAACAAAAAGTACGTGGAAAAACATACCAGCTCCAGCTGAATTCTTCTTCAAAGGGACGTGTTTCATAGGATTGACATAAATGTCATACTGAAGGAACGACATAACGATGGAATGACAAGTTATGTTTAATCAAATATTTCAAAGTGGAAAATCAAATAATGGCAGTCCCCGGTTTACGAACGTCTGACTTGCGTACTACCAGTAATTACGAACTACCCCTCATTCATTCATTTGCATGTCTCTTGCGGAACTTTGCCTCCCTAACAGCACTCCTGTAGGCCTCTCGGTTGTGAGCAAGATGGCCTGCTGCTGCTGCGTCCATTTGCAGATCGTCAACGATGTCTTGCAGCCATCTTCGTTTTGGTCTTCCTCTTTTTCTTTTTCTCAATACGTATCCTTCCAATACGGTCTTCTCTAAATTATCATGACGTTTAATGTGTCCAAAATATTTAAGTTTTTTCTCTTTAGACCTCTTTACTAGCCAGCCTTCTTCAATATTAAGCTCTTGTAGTATAGATATATTTGTTCTTTTTTGTGTCCACGATATTTAGATAACTCTTCTGTAGCATTTACATTCAAAGCCATTTATGTGTTTCTCAGCTGTTTTGTTAAGTGTCCAGGTCTCACAGGCATATGTTGCCATGGGAAAGATGCATGTCCTTAAAAACCTTATCTTTGTAGTTCTGTCTGTTCCTCTCCACAGATTCTTTATTTGTTTTACTTTCTGAAGAGCAATAGATGTCCTCCTTTTAATTTCCCTCATTGTATCTCCATTATTAGTTAGTAGTGATCCAAGATATTCAAAACTCTCCACTTCTTCCAATTTTTTCCTCATTGATATATATATTTCAGCTGCCTTGTTTGTTTTGTCAGTTGTCATCAATTTAGTTTTCTTCGCATTAAGATAGAGGTTCTGCTCTTCGCTGTTCTTACGGACTTACATAATTAGTTTTTCCATTCCTTTTTGTGTTGTGGACAGTAACACTGTGTCATCAGCATATCTAATCAACTACCCTTATTATATTAAACATACACGGGGTTGCGCATTTGCTAGCTCATAGCGGTTTGCTGGTATCTTTGACGTTTTTTTTATAAATATAAAGATACACTGTTCACTGTATAACATGACATTTAGATAAATGATGCTAGATATAAATCGTACCTAGCTGATCCGACTTACATACAAATTCAACTTACTAACAGACTTGGAGAACTGAGTTTGTTTTTTTTTCATAAACCGGGGATTGCCTGCAAACTGTTCTGCCTCTTAATCCGTGCCGCAGTCCTCTTTTTATTGAGTCCTTTATCATTGGTAGTCTACCCCTAACGCATATAGCTGGCCCATAATCCTAACCCTAATATATTTACATGTTGACCCATAATCCTAACCCTAATATATTCACATGTTTACCCATAATCCTAACCCTAAACTATTCACATGTTTACCCATAATCCTAACCCTAAACTATTCACATGTTTACCCATAATCCTAACCCTAAACTATTCACATGTTTACCCATAATCCTAACCCTAATATATTCACATGTTTACCCATAATCCTAACCCTAAACTATTCACATGTTTACCCATAATCCTAACCCTAAACTATTCACATGTTTACCCATAATCCTAACCCTAAACTATTCACATGTTTACCCATACCACTGACTCTAATATATTCACATGTTTATCCATATCCCTAACCCTAATATATTCACACGCTAACCCATATCTCCAACCCTAATTCATTCATTCATTTATTTGCATGTCCCTTGCGGAACTTTGCCTCCCAAACAGCACTCTTGTAGGCCTCTCGGTTGTGAGCAAGATGGCCTGCTGCTGTTGCATCCATTTCCAGATCTTCAACGATGTCTTGCAGCCATCTTCGTCTTGGTCTTCCTCTTTTTCTTTTTCCCATTATGTATCCTTCCAATACGGTCTTCTCTAAATTATCATGACGTTTCTTACATTCCATGTTCCTACTGTTATTTTTCTTTTTAGTTTGATGCAGGGGTTTTCCTTGGTAACACCGTCAGGATTTTGTCCGTCATCACAATTACTAGTACTGACCTCTGCCTCACACTCTTCGCCAGTGTTAAAATTAGATCTATCTGGCCTGGGGGACTCACCACCAGATCTTTTTCCTAATTGACTTTCCATGATTGCTGCTTGGGTTTCTATGTTTCCAGAAGATAGTTTACCATTGCTTTCCTTCCGGGCAGTGACTGTACTAGTCAGTGATTGTAGCCATTGTCCCTATATTGAGATCATCTGCCTACCATCATAGAATGGTGACCATAACCAACATTATCTGTCAGCTGCTCTCCCATTCCATCCACCACCTGCTCCCATGGCTTCACGTCACCCTGATCGGGGGGGGGGGGCTATACGGGTACTCCACCTTGCCCAAGGGTGTCCTGTAGACTGACGAAGGTAAGGAGGCGTCTTACTTCTCCTTTGATAGGGGATACCCCTACCCCGCTAACCAACCAACCCTAATACCCTAATATATTCACATGCTAACCCATAACCCTAATCCTAATCTATTCACACGTTAACCCATATCCCTAACACTAATCTATTCACATGCTAACCCATATCCCTAACACTAATCTATTCATATGCTAACCCATATCCCTAACACTAATCTATTCACATGCTAACCCATATCCCTAACACTAATCTATTCACATGTTAACCCATATCCCTAACACTAATCTATTCACATGCTAACCCATATCCCTAACACTAATCTATTCACATGCTAACCCATATCCCTAACACTAATCTATTCACATGTTAACCCATATCCCTAACACTAATCTATTCACATGCTAACCCATATCCCTAACACTAATCTATTCACATGTTAACCCATATCCCTAACACTAATCTATTCACATGCTAACCCATAAACATAACCATAATTCTAATCTGTTCACACTCTAACCCATAACCCTAACCTTAATCTATTCACACCCTATAACCCACAACCCTAACCCTAATCTATTCACACGCTAACCCACAACCCCAACCCTAAATCTAATCACTTTAGTTTTGGTCTATTCAAACAGATTAAACGAATTTTGTCTATAATAATGTAATCTGTTGATGAACACGAAATGTCTCACTCCTTCTTTACAGCATTATTCCTGTCGCACTTCACAGAAAATCACGTCTAATTTTTCTCTCTTTCAACCGCTCCGCTCTAACATCCCATTAACCGGGAAAAAAAAAAACTTCCAGTCATTAAACCAAACTTTACGTGGAAGAAACACAAATTTTCCAGTTCCTGGGCAGAATTCCCAGTTACATGGTAAATCCTGTTTACACGAAACAAACCTCCATCAAGCGTACAACTTTTTCAATATCCCATCATGAACAAAAAGAAATCAGGTCACTGTATACGTTGTCAGGAAAATATTGATGATCCGGCGAGATCTTAAACGAGGAAGAGTGGTTGCTATGGCGATTTCAAACAGTGATGATGATTTGTTAAACACTGAAAACCCGTTATATCTCAGCAGAATGGACCAAGAGACCCACACGAATATCCGGAGTCTATTCACTGCCGGTTATGAATGTATTCAATACAATCTTACACTTGTTTTTATGTAAAACGTGATATACAACATGTAAGGGAGATGGCAGAATATGACGAATGGCTGTATGAATAGTTACTGAAAAATATTGGTCAAACAGAAAATATTCTTTTTTTCTTCTTCTATCTCCCTAGATATCTGTAAGACCTGGACACTTAACAAGACAGGTGGGAAACACATAAATGCTTTAGAATGTAGATGCTACAGATGAGTTCTTCAAATATCATGGACACAGAAAAAGAACAAATATGTCCATACTACAAGAACTTAATATTGAAGAAGGCTGGCTAGTAAAGAGGATTAAACAGAGAAAACTTAGATATCTTGGACACATTAAACGTCATGATAATTTAGAGAAGACCATATTGGAAGGATACATAATGGGAAAAAGACAGAGAGAAAGACCGAAGCGAAGATGGCTGCAAGACATCATTGATGATCTGCAGATGGATGCATCAGCAGCAGGCCATCTTGCTCACAACCGAGAGACCTACAGGAGTGCTGTTAGGGAGGCAAAGTTCAGCAAGAGACATGCAAATGACTGACCTCCCTGGAACTGCAAGCCGATGCGCTGAAGGTCTTGGGACACAACATTGTTCTGGTCTGGGAGGATATTACGGCAGCTATATATGATATATATTATATGCAGGAAACTCTCTACCGTAGAGAGCGGAACAACAACACAACTCCTTCAGATCATCAGAGGAAGTACCCCCCCCCCCCAGACAAGTGTTTCGGCCCTATTAAACTCCTGACACTCTAAGGGGGGTGGGCCCCTCTGGGTCATGAGTTGTTGCTTTTTTTCCCGGTCCCGGGATCGAACCCATGATCTTCCAGTTGGCACTGCACTTTTTGAAGTGCGTCTTTAGCGATTTAGCTACGGAGGACTGGTATTGGTTGTGGCAAATGAAATTACTTATGTTCCAAATGGTTGTTTCGCATACTCCACAGCCAGCATGAGGCCTTTTCTGCTGTTTCTGAAAGGCTTCTCAATGCCCTTGTTCTTGCTTGTCCCTTTATGCCCAGTTGTTTACATAGGTCATACGCTGATGTTGTTACGAATCTCCTATATATATATATATATATCTGTATATGATAATCTATATAGAATATTACGGCAGCTATATATGATATATACTTATATGATAATCTATATAGAATATTACAGCAGCTATATATGATATATATGTGTATATGATAACTATATAGAATATTACGGCAGCTATATATATATATATATATATATATATATGACATATCTATAGAATATTACGGCAGCTACATATGATATATATGATATATATATGTATGTGATATATGCATAAAATATTACGGCAGCTATATACGATATATATGACATATATATATGTATGTGATATGTATATAGAATATTACGGCAGCTATACACGATATATATGATACACATGTATATATATCAGATCCTGGATGGAGCCAAAAACTCGGGGGTGTGCTAAAGTTCTTTTTGTTTTTAGCACTCTACCGCCATGGTTGCTATGGCGATCCCTGCCCGGTTATCCAGGCTAGGCCTGTTACTGGGGTTACCAACGGAGAAGTCAGATAGAGTCATATTCGGCTATGGTTCGCCAACCCTGACGCTAATAATAATAATAATAATAAGTCAAGTGTTGACTTTGCAGACACAAGAACAGTAGCTTTCTTTTCCTTGATAACAAGGAAGCAAGGAAAAAAGGAGGAAACAGGAAGGAAGGAATCCATGTTACCCAATATTAACACATTTTACACACAAATGAACTACTGAGGCCGCTCTCATGGCGCCTCAAGTCCACACCAGAAACTCCCGAGCTTCCACGTGTGAAGAATATCGGCACTTCCTCTGTTTTCTTAACGTTCTCGCGAACCCTCAGTAGGTCTAACTGCATAACATGGCCATATCAGACTAGACCTATCCAGCGTCTGATGTTTTCACCAAGAAAAAAACGGATAACCCAAGTAATACATGCCTGTAATTGAGGAAATGTGGGAATTGCTAAGCAGTAATATGGTAAACCCCAACAAAGTGCTAATTTCCCCATGAGTTAAATGTAGCATTACATCCAGTGCTTTATATAATGAGAAACTATTTTGTAGAACTAACTGCCTTGCGAGAGGTTGAATAAACTCTTGGAGAGTCTGACAGAATATAAAAAGTTAATTATCGACTGATGAATCATATGTTAATTTTGGGCAAAGAAATAAACTGTGCGGAATTAATTAATGTGAAGTGGATGAAACTGCTGGTCATACATTTCAGAAACATGGGGTTGGTTCTAAACTTTCAAGAACTTTCTAGTATCATGGGATTTCAGACTTGATCATTTTGGATTTTATGTTTTACCTTCCTGGTTAGTGGGAATTTAGACTAGACTTTCCAGCATCGTTGGATTTTACATTGGAACTTCTGGCATCGTGCGATATTAGACTAGACTTTCCACCATTTTACTTTAGCAGAATTTCTAGCCTTGTAAGGTTAAAACCTAGACTTTCCAGCGTAATTGGAATTTACATTAGAACTTCTGCAATCATAGTATTTTAGACTAGATCTCCAGCATCGTTGAATGTTAATATGGACTTTCCAGTATCTAGAGATTTTAATAGAGACTTCCCAGCATCGTTGGACCTTGAAGGCTCAAAAGTTCCCATCATACATTGGACCACCATCATTACACTCAGAACACGACTGTGGTTTCGCGAATCTTCTTGGAAGCAGGATCTAAAAAAAAAAAATAAATGAAAGTACTCCGTAGCACTTACGAGAATTATAATCGACCAGATGGCAGCGGCAGTGGGCAATTAGCACAAAATAGTCTATCAAGCATATTTAAGTAGCATTTCCATACATAAATCTTCAGCAAAGTTGAAAGTACTATAATACTTAGCTACAAAATAACGTCTCTGTTATAATTTTCTTGAAACTGTAACTTCTAAGGCAACCTTTCCTGTTCACTAGACTCTTCTCAGCTTCTAAGGCTACCGTTCCTGTTCACTAGGCTCTTCTCAGCTTCTAAGGCTACCGTTCCTGTTCACTAGGCTCTTCTTAACTTCTAAGGCTACCGTTCATTTTCACTAGGCTCTTCTTAGCTTCTAAGGCTACCTTTCCTGTTCACTAGGCTCTTCTTAGCTTCTAAGGCTACCGTTCCTGTTCACTAGGCTCTTCTTAGCTTCTAAGGCTACCTTTCCTGTTCACTAGGCTCTTCTTAGCTTCTAAGGCTACCGTTCCTGTTCACTAAGCTCTTCTTAGCTTCTAAGGCTACCTTTCCTGTTCACTAGGCTCTTCTTAGCTTCTAAGGCTACCTTTCCTGTTCACTAGGCTCTTCTTAGCTTCTAAGGCTACCGTTCCTGTTCACTAGGCTCTTCTTAGCTTCTAAGGCTACCGTTCCTGTTCACTAGGCTCTTCTTAGCTTCCAAGGCTACCGTTCCTGTTCACTAGGCTCTTCTTAGCTTCCAAGGCTACCGTTCCTGTTCACTAGGCTCTTCTTAGCTTCTAAGGCTACCGTTCATGTTCACTAGGCTCTTCTGTCATCTTCTCTGAAAACTTGGTCGCAGTTTAATGTTTTTTTTTTTTTACTAGATGCATACTTCTTTCTCTCATTCTCTGTATTTCATATAGAGGATTTTTACTTCTTTCCCCCCTCTCTCCCCAAACGATATTTTCCAGTTTCATTTCCTAATCACAAACCTGGAATATGGTGTTTTGTTATTTCCGTCCATATCGTTATTTTGTTTATAAAGTAATGACCAGAGATTCTTTTCTTTCCGTTTACGTTTATATATGTTCTTTGTGTATGCTTGTCAGGGCGGTATCTGTCTATCGTTTATATATGTTCTTTGTGTATGCTTGTCAGGGCGGTATCTGTCTATCGTTTATATATGTTCTTTGTGTATGCTTGTCAGGGCGGTATCTGTCTATCGTTTGTATATGTTCTTTGTGTATGCTTGTCAAGGTGGTATCTGTCTATCGTTTATATATGTTCTTTGTGTATGCTTGTCAGGGCGGTATCTGTCTATCGTAATAGAACCCACTTGTTTTCCTCATTTCCCGCTACCAGTTTGGGAGCATTCCTGACACAAATTTACTGACTGAGGAGTAGGGGTATAATCGCTTATCCTGGGTGAAGGGAGGAGACTGTCCGATTTGACAGTCACTGACAGACAGGTGACCTGCAAGTGCCAGGGGTGGCAAGCAATGTCGACCAGGACCTTATCCAACATCTCTTTTGCTACCCACACCCCCTCCCCTAAGGTATCGGGCCTGGCTTGAATAACGGGGAAGGGATCACTACAGTCCCCACCGGCCAGTGAAATCTGTTAAATTAATATTGCACCCCTACCCCCCCCCCCTTTTTTTTCCAACTCCACTCAAGAACTGAGAACATAACAGGGGTAAATCACTCCCACATCGACACCATGCTGTGCCTCAACTTCTTCATCGCATCGGCTGCAAATAACACCCGCTTGCAGTCCCAAGCAGAAGAAGAAGAAGAAGATGATGATGATGATGATGAAGAAACAACAACAAAAAAACATAGCCTCCAAAGAGGAAGTAGAAAGAAAAACATCCAACTGGTCTGCAGAGATACTACTGTCAGTGAAAGGAATAAAAATAAAAAGTCACAAGAAATTCAGTCTCATACGAGTAAGGGCCCTAGCCCAGAACAAAAGCAAAAATTTCCGCGAATACACCGGTTTTTCCTTAATACACTGGCAGCCGTGTGCATAATACACTATGGTGGGTATCACCTTGCAGGTAGACTTTGATCCATTTTTAGAGGCAACTTCTTTTACAAAAGTATTAGGTGCATGTTTACACACTTGGACTGGCTATAGGACATGGTCAATTCACCATTGTTTCCGGCTGCCATGTTACCATAGCTGTTTCTGTTTCCAGCGTGGTTGTAACAAGTTTATGTTTTATCGCCACCGTAAATTTTACCACACGATATCCTTGTTCTGAGAGTAACTTTCTTTCTGCTTTGATCGTAACAGTTTATGTTGTGGTTATAAAATGTTACAGAAAACATTAATATTGTGATTGCAGTTCGTTATTACCATCACTGTAGTAGCTACAGGTCCCGCTGAAACTTAATAGTGGTACACACTGGCCAAACTGAACAATAATGGAGGGTAATGTCTTTGTGTAATGTGACAGGGAAGGTCATAAGAATCGAGAGATCACTGAGACTCTTAACACCACACTCACTGAGGAGGGCGTTCTAACCCGCAAAGGCTTTTAAGAGAGATCATTAATGGACTTGTCTCTTAGGAACAGCGCCATCTTCCGTGGCTAAGGTTTTAGAGGACGTGTCTTAAAAGTATTCTCTCAGATTTTTTCACGTGAAATTTTATGTTATCATAAAATAGTTACATTCTTCTACATAAATGCAGAATCTGAGGATAGTATGTGAGATTTCGAAGCTAAACTACATAAACTTCGTCCTTGAATAACATTCAGACGTTAAAGATACTGCTGTAATGAGTGTATTTCTGTTTTAGATGGTTTCTGTTGTATTTGATAAAGGCGTTTCGCCGAAAGATTATATCATTTTAAAAAATCTTTTTTGGTTGTTTGTTTGTTTGTAAAACTTTAGCTCAGTCTGACTGTACTCCACAGAAATAGATGGCATTTTACAAAAATTCTACTGTACAGAGATGGACGGAAGTGAAACTTTAAACGTTACAAAGTCTACTCCACAAAGATAAAGATAGCTTTAAGGTTTTACAAAACTCCAATTCACAGAGAAAGACAGAGTTAATGTTTTACAAAACTCTACATAAATAGACGGAGCTAAAAGTTTTACAAAACTCTATTCTACATAAACAGATGGAGTTAAAGTTTTACAAAACTCTACTCTACATAAATAGACGGAGCTGAAATTTTCCAAAACTCTGCTCTACAGAGAAAGACGGCTTTAACGTTTTACATAACTCCACTCCATAGAGAAATACGACGTTAACGTTTTAAAAAACTCTACTCCACAGAGATATACGAAGATAAATTTTTACAGAACTCCACTCCAGAGAGACGGACAGAGCTAAAATTGGACAAAACTGCTCCACAGATTGCCCAGCTGTTTAGATCAAACAATGAAAACAACAGATATTATTTCCTCTAGCAGAGAAAGCAGAAATACTGAAAGACATCACTGCTAGTTTTCCATGCAGGGCTAGATGCTGATGCTGATGTCTATTTCGATAACGATTGGGCACAGATCGACATCATGATAATTTAGAGAAGACAGTCTTGAAAGGGTACATAATGGGGGAAAAGAAAGAGAGCAAGACAAAGGTGAAGATGGCTGTAAGACATCGTTGATGATCTGCGAATGGATGCATCGGCAGCAGGCCATCTTGCTTTACAACCGAGAGGCCTACAGAAGAGCTATTAGGGAGGCAAAGTTCAACAAGGGACATGCAGATGACTGACCTACAGACCGATGGCTCATTTAGAGCATCATTCTAATAACTTCAAAAGAAAAAAGGAAAAGAAAAAAAAGTGAAGAATAAGAAATGAAAGCTATAAACAAAAAATAATAAAATCACGGACTCCCTATATGTGATCTAGCTGAAATTGATCACGAAATATGTATTGAACAGAAAAGTGACAGATGTCAAAAAGAATTATTGATATCTTAGACGACGTACGTCAAAGATTTATTTTTAGCAAAATGAAGGCGGCGCCTAATCTTGTCAATCAAAATCACGAGCTGGATCTGCATACTCTCTCAGCACGAAGAAAGTGTAAAAGAAATAAAAAAACACCAGCATGTCTCAGAGACAAACATACTGTTTGTGTTATGTGGCTGTTTTTGTGTTGCCTGTATGGCGAGGCACACCGTAGAACACTGCGCGCTTGGATGTAAGCGAGTGAAAAAAAAAATAGAATACCATGCACAGATTAGTATGAAGAATGGTTGAAGGGGGGTGGGGAGTGGGGAGTGGGACGGGATGGAGGATGAGTGGGGGGGGGGGGGAAAGGGAGTGAGTGTTGGGTTGGGGTTGGGGGTGGGGGATGATTACAAAACATTAATATGCCAGAACAAAATCTCCGTCCTATTTCTATTTCACAATTTTCCCAAAGAACAACAAACCAGCACAAAGTAGAAGACAAATGCCCATTTTATTTCTTTCCTTTTATCATTCATTAATTCATATCTCTAATTCAGCTAACAAAAAAAAAAGATAAAAAAAAGAAACCATTTATATCCTTGCTAAAAACTGTACCGTTTCTAAACTGCGTATACAAACAGTGTTATTATACTTCACACTTCTCTGTTGAGCGCCTGCATACAGACGATATTCCGGACCAGTAGCCCGTGTGTTAAATTGCAAAAATTATAATTCATGTTTGCTTTTGTAGTTGCAACATCAAAACTATAGCCTTCACGTCCAAGTAATATCGATTGGTAGATGTTGCTAAAGCGAGATCCGCCCTTGGCTTCACATTCGCATAATTGGTCCAGTAAGTCTCTTGATGCTGATGGCGAAAATTGCTTCAAATTTCTCTAGAGGGGGCAGCGGTTCTAAAACTCTGTGACCATTGTCTCTTGGGTTATGAGTCATAAGCCTATCTCCAACGAAGGATTGAATAGAGAAGAGTAAAGGTTACAATAAGAAGAAGAACGATGATAAATGGGTGGCACATGTGGAGGAGAAATAAGAAAAAATTGATGATGATGGTGGCGTAATAATCTCTCTCTCTCTCTCTCTCTCTCTGAACCTTAAGTGACCAGGGCACATGGGGCTTCCGCAAGGGTTTTCCACAAATGCCTGTCCTTCGCCTTTTTTTCTGCTCTTGCCCAGGTGAGCCCTCTATTGCTCAACATCTTTTCTGTTGTTCTTCTCCATGTCTCTTTTGGTCTACCCTTACTTCTGTTCCCCTGTGGTGTCCATCTTAGTGCTATTTTTGGTAGTGAGTTGTCAGCCATTCGGAGCACATGTCCCAACCATCGCCAGCGTCTTTCCTCAATAACTGTTGTCAGTGGCTTCATCTGCATTTCTGCCAATAAGATTTTATTTCTTATGGTGATTGGCCAAAATATTTTTCTAATTCTTCGTAAACATTTAGTCTGGAAAGAATTCAACTTGTTTTCTATGGTTTTGGTGATTTTCCTGCATTCACTTCCATAGAGTAGTACACTTAGAACATTACTCTTAAATATCCTGATTTTCATATTTATGCTTAGTTTTTTGGATTTCCATATATTCTGCAGCATTGCAAAAGCCTGGTTTGCTCTAGTAAGTCTGCTGTTGATGTCCTCTGTGCTGTCTCCATTTTCTACTACTCTGCTGCCAAGGTATACAAATTCGTTGACCTCCTCCACTAACTTGTTATCTACTCTGAGTACATTTCTGTTGTTCACATTTTGCTTCATTAACTTTGTCTTTCCTACGTTGATCTTTAGTCCTATTTTGTTTGCATTCTGAGTTAGCTTGTTTATTTTATCTTGCATATCTTTGTGACTGCTTGATAACAGACAAATGTCGTCCGCAAAGTCAAGGTCCTCCAGCACTGTGTCAAGGGTCCATTGTAATCCTCTGCGTTTGTCTGATGTTGTCTCCTTCATTAACCAGTCTACTACCAAGATAAATAATGTTGGTGATAGTACATATCCCTGTTTCACTCCTGTTTGTACCATAAAGCTGCTGGAGGTATGTCCTCCACAGATAACTTTGCACTGAAAACCCTCTTTGATTACATTAACTATTTTATGGGGGAGGCCATGCCATCTTAGGATTTTCCACAGTGCATCTCTGTTGACACTGTCAAAGGCTTTCTCAAAATCTATGAATAAAGCATATGTTGTGCTATGCCACTCATTTGCCTGTTTTAATAATTGTCTAAGTACAAATATGTGATCTATGCATGATCTTCCTTTCCTAAATCCCACCTTCTCTTTCCGAAGTTTTTCCTCAAGTGTTGGTACAATTCTGCTGATGATTATTCTGCAAAATACTTTACTGGTGAGTGGCAGTAGGGTAATGCCTCTCCAGTTCCCGCAATCTCTGAAGTCACTCTTCTTTGGTAGTTTTGGCGTAATAATAGTGGTATGATTAATAGCAGTAGTAATAGTAGTAGTAGCAGTAGTAGAAATAGTACCAGTATTATTATTATTATAATTTTATTATTATTAGTAGTAGTAGCAGTAGTAGTAGAAATAGTAGTAGTAGTAGTAGTAGTAGTAGTAGCAGTAGTAGTAGTAGTAGTAGCAGTAGTAGTAGTAGTAGTAGTAGTAGTAGTAGTAGTAGTAGTAGCAGTAACAGTAGGATAATAGTTGTAGATGTAAAAAAACAAAACAGTAACAATAGAGGCAGTAGTAATCCATCCATCCATCCATCCATCCATCCATCCATCCACTCATCCATCCATCAACTCATCAATCCACCCATCCACTCATTCATCCATCCATCCATCCACTCATCCATCTATCCATCCATCCATCTATCCATGCATCCATCTATCTAGTGCCGTGCCTACTGGCGTCGACGGCCACAGTTCTCTGTTTTGTGTTGCCTCTATGAGTTGTTCTGGTTTCCCCTTTCCAACTCAACTTGCCAACTGATTGGTTCACACAATGGCGGTAATATGTTGAGTACAAAACCTGCCAACTGACTGGTTCGCACAATGGCGGTAATATGTTGAGTACAAAACGCAAGCATGCGGGAGTGTGTATAGTGGGAATATATACAGTATGTGTATGTGGAAGTGGAAAGAACGAAGAAACGGAGGGACTATGGGAAGTAAGACACCATATGCTAGGGAGAGAAAGAGAGATAGAGACACAAAGGTCAGGGCAGCCATGAGCGTTTTGTGTGGGTTGGACAGACTGGGGCCAGAACCTATAATATAAGATATTTATCATCGAATTCTCGAGAAGGTTAGTGATAACAAGTGCTGAAGATTGTTGAGTAAATACGATTGACCAACCGGAGACTCTAATCGGTGAGAATACGCCTGCAAGAAGATTAGTTGGGACAAAGATAGCTACAGGCGGTCCAAGATAGGACGAGTCGCAGTAAACAATCATTTTCTTTTGTTTTGTTTCGTTTTATTTTATTTTTCAGTCGGGGGTATAAGTTTAACACGAGAGGCCTGCACCATACACATTTTGATTAAGTGACTATTGGAGGGGATCAAGATTATCTGGATTTGGAAGGATGCCGAGGCATGCATTGGAGCATATATGGGTTTCTCCCGAATGCTCTGAAGCCGGAGTCTGAATTTTGAACCTTGAACCTTGAAGACTATTTGCAGTGCCAGCTGATCTGACTGACTAGGAGAACTTGAGAAGGTTTAGGGAGCTAGGACAGTGTGCTCTCTTGAATGTACTGAGTTCGACACTGGAGTGAAATAAACTGATTGATATTTAACCGATAAGTCAGTTTTTGTATCAGACTAAATATGTGTACTCTGCTGGGGAACATACCTACATATGTGTACTCTGTTGTGGAACATCCATACATATGTGTACTCTGTTGAGGAGCATCCCTACATATGTGTACTCTGTTGGGGAACATCCCTACATATGTGTACTCTGTTGGGGAACATCCTTACATATGTGTACTCTGTTGGAGAACATCCCTACATATGTGTACTCTGTTGGGGAACATCCTTACATATGTATACTCTGTTGGAGAACATCCCTACATATGTGTACTCTGTTAGGAAACATCTCTATGTATACTCTTTTGGGGAAACTTCCCTGCATATGTGTACTCTGTTGGGGAACATCTCTACATATGTGTAATCTGTTAGGGAACATCTCTATGTATACTCTTTTGGTGAAACTTCCCTACATATGTGTACTCTGTTGGGGAAATTTTCCTATATATGTGTACTATGTTGTGGAACTTCCCTTCATAAGTGTATATTCTTCTATGAAAAGTTATTACAGTATGATGTATGATTCTTTACTTAATATGTTGTCACTCATGTTTTGTGCTTATTTTCCAGACACTTTCTATGCTAATTTACATTCTGTTAGCATTTTGAAGGGTAACAAAAACAGGCTTTTCATCTTGTAACATATTGTGAGGGTGAGCCGCAATTATAACGACTGGCACACGGCCAAATCGACTTAAGGCCAGCTCAGAAATGTGCCAGCTTTCATTATAGTCTGTTTCTTCTATATTACTGGATCTCAGTGACACATGCCTTAATCGTTTCTTTTCAACCCAGACTGCCCCACAGGTCCTCCCCTACGTATTAGGTCATCAACGAAAAAAAAAAAGAATTTCACTGTTATACATTTTTCCTCCTATGGAAAGAATTCCTCCCTTAGACCTGAAATTATCCACAGGGAGCTACTAGCCAATCATTTTGAGAAGCATTGTTCAATTGTTTTTAAATCCACAAGTCAGACATATCTGCCATTACTGCCTGCTTGTTTTTTTTTCTATGCAATTCGTGATATACAAGGTGTGTCCAGTAGGTAATGAGACTTATTTTATTCAGCCAATTACAAGGGCCGGGGCAGAGGAGGATTCTCCGGGCTTGAAGGTTAGTGGGGGATGTTAGATAAAGGGTCGATATTTCGTCATTTGGCTCTGAGCTTTTACAGAGTGCGGATCGCTTGCGAAGTGGACAGCTGTTTAAGCGTCGGGTAATGGTCAAAATGCAGAGGAATGTCGAGCAGTGATAGGCGATGAAGTTTTGTGTTGGTTGTACAACACAACAGCTGGCGAAAAAAACCTGAAATATCCACGACCGAGAGGCTTGCTATGTATGATACAGAAAGCCTACGGGAAGGATGCTTTATCGGAGTGTTTCGGTGGCATAAGACCTTCAACGAAGGAAGAGAGAGCGTTGAGGATAAACAACGCACAGGGCTCCCATTAACGTCTCACATTTCCGACAATGCTGATAAGGTAAAAGCGGTTTTTGGACTCTGACCGACGTCCGAGTCTTAGACTGATAACAGACTAAGTGGGACTTCCAAAATCCACTGTGCATGAAATCCTCAAGAACGAATTGCACATGCGGCTGAAGAACAGAGTCGCGCTCGTGCACCCGGAGATCGCCAGCACCTAGGTTCTTCACCACGACACTGCACCGAGCCATGCGTCGCTGCTAGTGAGAGAGTTTCTGGCGAAACAAACCACGCAACGCTGTGCCAAGAGCCCTACAGCCCGGACATGGCCCCAGCTGACATCTTTTTGTTTCCTCGGCTCAAATCAAGCAAGAAAGGCCACCATTTTGGGACTGTTAATGACGTGCAAGCCGCGACGAGTGCTTTGGAGGAGATCCCTGTTCAAGACCTCCAGGAGAGCTACGACGCGTGGCAGAACCGCTGGCAACGGTGTATTGATGCTCAAGGATGTTATTTTGAGGAATTTTCAGTGTATGTAAGTATATCTTGAACAAATCGAATTTTATCGAATCAGTCTCACTACTTACGGGACACACCTAATACAAGTTCCCCTATCGCCCATCATTATAGTCTGTTTCTTTTATGGTATTCAAAATCTACAGTCCACTAGTTATCCATTATTATTGTCTGCGGGTTTTTTTTAACCTGCATTGTCTTGTCTTCGTTTGTAATCATACTCTGTTTTTTCCATTTCATTCTTTGGTTATTATTTCCTTTTCATATGTTGTTGTTAGTGTTGTTTCGTATACTGGAAAATAGCTTCAACGCAGATCTCGTCTGTTACCATGTCACAATTAGTGTTGAAAGCGGCATAGACACTCCAACTACCTGAACCCATTTCCGTGATAGATTTTAGCACAGACACTCCAACTATCTGAACCCATTTCCGTGATAGATTTCACCATAGACACTCCAACTATCTGAACCCATTTCCGTGATAGATTTTAGCATAGACACTCCAACTACCTGAACCCATTTCTGTGATAGATTTTAGCACAGACACTCCAACTATCTGAACCCATTTCCGTGATAGATTTTAGCACAGACACTCCAACTATCTGAACCCATTTCCGAGATAGATTTTAGCACAGACACTCCAACTATCTGAACCCATTTCCGTGATAGATTTTAGCATAGACACTCCAACTATCTGAACCCATTTCTGTGGTAGATTTTAGCACAGACACTCCAACTATCTGAACCCATTTCCGTGATAGATTTTAGCACAGACACTCCAACTATCTGAACCCATTTCCGTGATAGATTTTAGCACAGACACTCCAACTATCTGAACCCATTTCCGTGATAGATTTTAGCACAGACACTCCAACTATCTGAACCCATTTCCGTGATAGATTTCACCATAGACACTCCAACCACCTGAAACCATTTCCGTGATAGATTTTAGCACAGACACTCCAACTATCTGAACCCATTTCCGTGATAGATTTTAGCACAGACACTCCAACTATCTGAACCCATTTCCGTGATAGATTTTAGCACAGACACTCCAACTATCTGAACCCATTTCCGTGATAGATTTTAGCACAGACACTCCAACTATCTGAACCCATTTCAGTGGTAGATTTCACCATAGACACTCCAACCACCTGAAACCATCTCAGTGGTAGATTTCACCATAGACACTCCAACCACCTGAAACCATCTCAGTGGTAAGATTTCACCATAGACACTCCAACCACCTGAAATCATCTCAGTGGTAGATTTCACCATAGACACTCCAACCACCTGAAATCATCTCAGTGGTAGATTTCACCATAGACACTCCAACTACCTGAACCCATTTCCGTGGTAGATTTCACCATAGACACTCCAACCACCTGAAACCATCTCAGTGGTAAGATTTCCTAAATTCTTTGCCCGGGCGGAGTTCGTCTAGCCTACTCCTTTTTCGTTTTCATTTTTCAACATTTACTAGATTTTTAAATCTGTCAGTATCCCCCCCCCCCCCATGTAAAAAAACCACACACAAACACACACACAGACTCTCTCTCTCTCTCTCTCTCTCTCTCTCTCTCTCTCTCAAAACCAACAAAAATCCTTGCCAGAACAATATTCCGGCTCATGTGATATATCTCAGGGGAGATTTTTCTGAAACTATAAAAAACCGTCTTTTAACGTAAAATTGACGTAGGGGATCCTTCAGCAATGTGACAACATTCTAATGTGACAGAATGTCACCCGGCCACACACACACACACACATACACACACACACAAAAGAAAATATCATTAGAATAAAATCTTTATCCTTCTCCACGTCCAGATTTCAGATTGACTTTCTTACACAGGCCCGGGCCACTCCAAGTTCCCTCATCGATTTTGTCTGGACAAATCAGGCCCGTTCTGAAGCTGGTGTTGAAGTTTATGGAGAGGTGTGAGAGAAAGGAGAGGAATGAGATTTTTCATCGGTCGTTGCTGTCAATTTATCCCCTATCTCCCCCCCCCCCCCCCGGCCTAATTCGGATTTCCGTCTAGAAATCGGTCAGATTAGATTTATTTGATTTTCGCCAGCTGAAATCCCTAGCTGACACCTCTTAAACAGTTAAAGATTAATTTTCTTGAACAGTTAAAGATTAATTTTCTTTCATTTCACTTGCTTTAAAAAAAAAAAAAGGATCCCTAGGCCCACCCAGCTTCCAAAAAAAATGGGTACCAGGGAAATCTGGGAAGGTAAATGCAGCCAGGCGTGATACTGGCCATATCAGACTTTCACGTGCCGATGGTCTGGGAAATACGGGCCTAGTACCGTAATCTCTAAATGCCTTAATGACACGGATCTGGAGATTTTACCATTACCTTTATCTTACCTTCGCTGGCATTAGATCGATTCTATTTCATTTGTATTTTTGATGCATATGGATTCTGAAAAAACAACATATAAACATATTTATATTTGTTCTCATAAGACCAAGTAGAAGTGGGAATACATCCCTCTGTCATCCGGAGAGCTGTGTTGAGCGTAGCACATTTTGAACTAGGAGGGGCCGGCTAGAGTAGTGGTTAGAGCACTCGTCTAGCAACCAAATGGTCGAGGGTTCGAATCCCCAGCTGAGCGGGATTTTTTTTCCGACCAATACGGCCCCGAGGTCGACCCAGCCTCGTAAAATGGGTACCAGAGAAAATCTGGGAAGTAAAGGCAGCAAGGAAAGGAACTGGTCACCCTACCTCATACGCTGATGACCCAGCATAATGAGGTCTCTAACGCTTCACCCCCTACGGCATTTGCTATGGGACTATCTTTACTTTACTTTTTACATTTTGAACGTAGCACATTCTGAACAAACGCCGGAAAAGCTACATATTCTTTCAGGTTATAGATAAGTGCTCTATTCATTTTATGTATTTATTTATTTTTAATATAGGATCCATGTGAATCTATATTTTATTTCCTCTCTCTCTCTACTTCTTCGTTCTGTGTGTGGTTGTATGATTAAGGTTCACGCCGAAACGTCACAACTTTGTAGTCGTTAAGTAATAAAGCTGTTCGTACTCTTTTTTCTAGCTTATACATTGAGGAACGCATAAATGCCTTTGAATGTAAATGCCATAGAAGAGTCTTTCAAATATCATGGCCACAAAAAGAACAAATATATCCATACTACAAGAATTTCCTATTGAAGAACTTTGGCAAGTTCATTCATTCATTTGCGGAACTTTGCCTCCATAACAGCTCTCCTGTAGGCCTCTAGGTTGTGAGCAAGATGGTTAGCTACTGATGCGTCCATGGCTGACACGTAAGGAGTATTAAACAGACAAAACTTAAAGATTTTGGACATATTAAATGTCATGATAATTTAGAGAAGACCGTCTTGAAAGGGTACATAATGGAGAAAAGAAAGAGAGGAAGACCAAGGCTAAGATGGCTGGAAGACATCGTTGATAATCTGCTAATGTATGAATCAGCAGCAGGGCATCTTGCTTACAACACAGAAGGCCTACAGGAGAGCTGTTAGGGAGGCAATTGACTTACTGACGATGTGCGACGATGAGAAAGCTTTAATATTTTAACTCTTCAACATTTTAACTCTTTATTAGACTACATGTGGGGACGCTCCCGAAACAGTGTCCTACTTTTGGGACATGACAAGTTACGCAGGAAACTGTACACAACGGAACAACACTACTCCGCAAATCCATAGATCATCGGAGGAAGCTGGACATAAGTCTCGTGTTGAGAGTCGGGTGCTGATCTTCCAGCTGTAAGTCAAGTTTCAAGATTACCATTTCACAGTTAGAAAGATTGAAGAAGTGTGGCTAGGACTAGTTACAGATCCAACCCCTTTACTCTTACACGCCAGTGCTCTATATACAAAGTTAGCTCTGATTTCAGCGTACATAATAATACAGAACCTCATAAGGGCATATAAGCACATATGATACCAAAACAAACTGACGTTTCTACGGAGCTTAGAGTCTTGAATTCTGGTCCATGCATATTTTCATCTGTGTCGGTGGACCAGTGACCGCCCCAGGAGTTTTAGAAACCAGTACAACTGCAGCTGTCATTCACCTTGCACGAAGTACTTTCCGAAATACCGGTTTTCCCATTTTCTCAATACACCATTCGGTACTGGCTGATTCCTCTCCACTCTAACTGAGCGTCATCATCCCACTGACCCAATCATCATCCAACCGATTTCGCTGGTTACCTTTTTTTTAACTAGGTTTTTTATCATATAAACCAGCTACAGTAACTGACGACCTCCGAAGGTTTTAGCTTTTCTCCTTTTAATCGGTAATTTGCTGGTTAGGTTAACGTGATCATATAACACTTAGGAGTTCTATTTTGTTGTTCAAGAAGATGTTCTTGGTCCTATCTTATTATTCAGTACGCTTCTCTTTAATCGTCACATCACACATTGATGTTTCACAACATATTACATCATTCGCTGGACCAGAGAAGTCCGATGGAAGTTCACTGAATAACTTTTATTTTGATCAATATATATCTAAGCCATAAAACTGATAACATCACTTGGAATAATATGCAAGATTATATACATTTCGTTATATTCTTCTTTGAAGCACAAAATCTCAAAATCTCACGATATCATACTTCTCATATTCTAAAAGCAGTATTTAAGCAGCGTTCTCTGCTTCACAATATTCAATACTTCATACTTTAATACAAAAGCTCGTGGTAAAAATTACTGCACAATCTCTTGCTACACTAGTTCAGTCTAACACTATGTCTCTATCTCTACATCTCTCTTGCTGAATCCTTCTCTCTCTACCTGCAGCTGAGTCCTAATCTGTCTACCTGCAGCTGCCTGCACCTCCCCCTGCCTCCTAAATCCTCATCTGCTCTCCCAGAATCTCTTTCTTCCTGCCTTATATTCGTAAGTTCCAACCGGCCGCAACTAGCGTCTTCGTGTTAGTCGCTTTCATCTCCGTCGGTCCAATTGTTACCTCCAATTAAACAAGTCCCCCATCTCTTTCATGTTATCTGCTTCGGGACCTAGCCCGTTCTCTGTTCAGTCGTTTGATCTACTGGTCAATTGTTCCCCCTCGGCTACTGCATGTGTGCGTGAAGTCGCAATATTGGTACTGGACCATTCTTACGATCTATCGGCGTACCCATGTCGATTCGGTTTACCTTTGATCAGGTCTTTGAAGTACCGAGTATCCGTTCTTCGTCCTTCTAACTATCCCTTCTCTGTCGCCGTTTGATCTACTATCCTGCCCCCAATACATTCTTAACTATATTCCTGATCATGTCACTAATAATAATAATAATAATAACTATAATCATTACTTACAAGGCTATGCCACAATCACTTCGTGGACTCTGTTTATACAACCAGCACGACTTCTGTGGCTTCCTACAGGACGATAACAACTCTCAACTTCTGACGTTGTGCGGCCATTCTCTGAATAGTTTTCTAGCCTTGACCGCATGCTGTCCATCATGGAGTCTTCATCTCGTTGTCCTTGGCTGATATCTCTTCTTCTTCTTCTTCTTCATCCTTCTGCTGTCCATCAAATGGGTAGTCTAGCAAAAGTTTCAACGTCATTTTGAGTACATAACTAATAAAATCCCGTGGCTATCTATCCACAGTTATCCATGCGCCTTTTTATTCGAGGTCTGTCCATTGATCATATATATTATTTGTGCTAGATTTAATATGCTCGGGACAATAATGCCGTGAGGGGACAACAAACCCAGCTGGAAACAATCATGTCCCACTGATGCTAAACTGTCCTTCAAGGGGCTTAAAAACACACTGCTCAGAATACGTTGACCTCTATCCCATTACCCTGATATGCATTTTGTATGCGGGAGAACTCTATGCTGCACCCTGCGAGAGAAGGACAGATGAATAATATATGGAAAGAAAGGGAAAATGAGACAGACACACGAGGAAAGACTGCCGGGATATATCAGAACCTACAGCCAACGAATAACTCCACTTTCATAGCAAAACAGCTGCAGACAATTTGTATATACATTGGGGGCACTAACGCACACCGCGCCAGAATTCCACAGAGACCATTTCCCTTTAGAAGTGGCCTGAAAACCAGACTCGTCTGGTTGTTATTTCCCATCTCCGGGACGTAAGTGGCAATCGCGATGCTCAACATCTGTGACTCGCAATATAAATGAAATGTCACGGCGACCTGTTGAAAGCGGTTCAGTGAAAACGCTGGTAGGCCTTTGCTGGAGCCCCTGTTTTGACACTAAACATACGGGGCTAATTCGCTCCCTCTACACAAAATACTGCACAAACACTGCTTTCAGATTTGTATAAACCACTTTTTGGCCACCGCTCGTATTTAGCCGTCCTAATATGGGTCTGAAAAGCGAGGTGTAGACGGAAAAGTACGTGTATGTGTATGAATATGTATGTTTAACGAGGAGGGTGATTTTTTGA
This sequence comes from Achatina immaculata, assembly GCA_009760885.1. NCBI lineage: Eukaryota > Metazoa > Mollusca > Gastropoda > Stylommatophora > Achatinidae > Lissachatina > Lissachatina immaculata. Next base: position 37,409,033 of record CM019699.1, on the reverse strand, counting down.
CACCCCCACTGTCTTTAAATTGAAATTCTAACAAGCAGCATTTTTCATTGAAAGCCTTGACTAGTAACATTTCATCATCATTCCTCTGTACTCCCAAATGGAGCATAAGGCGCCAACAAAGGTTCCCCAGCCAATCCTGTCTTGAGCAGGTCAGTATACCTCAGACCATGTCTTCCTTGTTTCTTTCAGGTCTTCTTGTACTCTACGTTCCCGTGTTCCTAATACAACAGAGGATACAAACATTCATGAACTACTGCTTGAGGAGGATTTTAAACATTAAATGACAGGATAAGATAAAGAACGAGGAGGTCTGGGAAAGGGCAGAAGAAGAACCTATCATGTCAAGGAAGTGGAGGTGCATTGGCCACACTCTGAGGAAACCTGACACCAGCATAGCAAGACAGGTACATACATATGGAATCCTCAAGGAAATAGAAAACGATGAAGACCTGGACTTACTTGGGGAAGAGAAATTATGACAGTGATCAGAGACAAGGGATGCACATGGAAGGAAGCAGAGAATAATTCCAAGAACAGGGATGACTGGAGAGCCTTTATCCGTGGCCTATGCCCTCAAGGGAGTGAAAGGCTATGATGATGATGATGATGATGATGATGATATTTCTTAATAAGTAAACTATAGCACTAGTTTATTAGCAAACATTGATATGTGTACAACCGATGAATTCGCGATTTACAGCCATAATTAAAACTTTCTAAGCCGCATGGTCAATGTGTGATGTCAAATAATGCCATAGCTTACCACGCAAAACACTCGCACATACAGAGTCAGTGAGATGTAATAAATGTTCTCAGAGTCACTAACATCGAAATGAAGTGCCAAGAGAATCAGGGACATCTAACTCAGAGAGTCAGTGGTATCTAGCGATATCTAAAATCAACATTTTAAATTCTCAAGGAAACAAGGGCATCAAAAATAACCTATCCTGGAGAGTCAGTGATATTTAAATATAAATCGCAGGGAAACATTGCAACTAACATTCCCAGAGAGTTGGTACACAAAACTAGCAAACACAGAGAGTCACTGACATCTAATTAAAATTCTCAGAGTAGGTCACATCTACAAAACTTATCCAGAGAGTCAATGACATATATATAATATTCCCAGAGGGTTACCGTGTAGACATTCCCAAAGAGTCAGTGACAGCTTCATAACATTCCCAGAGAGTCTGTGACATTTTGCTAACATTCTCGGATATTTTTCCAGCCTGTCAGTTACATCTATCCTGCAGTCCCAGACAAGAAGTATAGAACCACCATTTACAGATAGTCAGTGACATCTATCCTGCAGTCCCAGACAAGAAGTATAGAATTAGCATTTACAGATAGTCAGTGACATCTAACCTGCAGTCCCAGACAAGAAGTACAGAATTAGCATTTACAGATAGTCAGTGACATCTAACCTGCAGTCCCAGACAAGAAGTACAGAATTAGCATTTACAGATAGTCAGTGACATCTATCCTGCAGTCCCAGACAAGAAGTACAGAATTAGCATTTACAGATAGTCAGTGACATCTAACCTGCTGTCCCAGACAAGAAGTATAGAACCAGCATTTACAGACAGTCAATGACATCTAACCTGCATTCCCAGGCAAGAAGTACAGAATTAGCATTTACAGATAGTCAGTGACATCTAACCTGCATTCCCAGACAAGAAGTATAGAACCAGCATTTACAGACAGTCAATGACATCTAACCTGCATTCCCAGGCAAGAAGTACAGAATTAGCATTTACAGATAGTCAGTGACATCTAACCTGCATTCCCAGGCAAGAAGTATAGAACCACCATTTACATATAGTCAGTGACATCTAACCTGCATTCCCAGGCAAGAAGTATAGAACTAGCATTTACAGATAGTCAGTGACATCTAACCTGCATTCCCAGACAAGAAGTATAGAACTAGCATTTACAGATAGTCAGTGACATCTAACCTGCATTCCCAGACAAGAAGTATAGAACTAGCATTTACAGATAGTCAGTGACATCTAACCTGCATTCCCAGACAAGAAGTATAGAACTAGCATTTACAGATAGTCAGTGACATCTAACCTGCATTCACAGGCAAGAAGTATAGAACTAGCATTTACAGATAGTCAGTGACAAAGCTGACACATGAGACAACCTGTCATTGGCTGAAAAAAGTCGGAATCTTCTGGCACAGACGCGTCTCTGGCTTTTTTTAAAAGTGAGGGGTATTCACAGTCCCTGCAGTAAACATGACGGCCTTAAGTGAAGCTGAAGCTGATTATCACATCACGAACAAATAAGTAATTTCTAACCATGTTTCAGAACCAGATGGCCATGTATTTAAAAAAAAAAGGAAACACCAGTTCCCAAACTATTTCAGATTGTGGCACACTTAGTAACGGAAATTTCAGTATCGGCACAATTCTGTTCTTAATGCTGGACTTTCGTGTAGTTAACTATATATTTTTTTAGCGTTTTTAAAGTTTACACACTAAACTGACATATTTCCCCCCCCCCTCTCTTTCTCTCTCTGAACCTTAAGTGCCCAGGGCACATGGGGCATCCACAAGAGTTTTCCACAAATGCCTGTCCTTTGCCTTTTTTTTTGGGCTCTTGCCCAGGTGAGCCCTCTATTGCTCAACATCCTCTCTGTTGTTCTTCTCCATGTCTCTTTTGGTCTACCCTTACTTCTGTTCCCCTGTGGTGTTCACAGACATATAATACACTGATAAACGAGAATACAAGTTCTTGAGATATTGTAAGTTTTATTATACAGGGCATTCTTTTTAATGTGAAATGTGAGACCGCGCGGGGGTGGGGGGGGGGGCACAGATCCCTGGTCATTTCAGCTCCCTCTGGAATGGGAGCAATAACTAATTCGCTGCGGGGCTGTCTGTCTGGCGGGTATTTATCATGCAAGCAAGCAACAACTTCGCTGTAATGCTGTTCTTCTTCTTCCGCCTTCGAGGTTGTTGGTCACTTCAGATCTTGATCCCTGTCGACATGGAAAAGCCCGCAGTCCTCTCCAGGTCTTGATAGGAGCTGAGGGCTTCAAGGTGGGCTGTTGTTTCTGCCCTGTAGTTGGAGGAAATCTTTACCGTTGCGAAGGCCTTTTTGGTTTGTCTCCCATCTGTGTATCTTATGTAAACGCCCCCCACCTCCATGTTTTATTGCTTTTTCTGCAGAGCCATCTGTGTACACATGTGTCCATTCAGCTGGGTTGTATTTGCTGTCAATCAGGTCCTGGGCCAGTGTCTTCATCTGAAGTGTTGTTAGGTAGTCCTTTTTGTGTATGCCTGGTACCTCTGTGAGGATTGTTATCTTTTTGCTGTAATGCTCTAATTTGGTTAATTTTTTTTTACTATAAAACTTCGCGGCACACCTCTAGCTCTCTTGCGGCACAACATTGTGCTGCGACACACCGTTTGAAAAAAAAAAGAAGAAAAAAAACTCTCTGTTATGTTCCCCCCCCCCCCCCAAATTGACAGAGTTCATATTCCTAATGAAGCCAGTACCTCAGTATTAAAGTTATCCTCTATTCCAGTATTTCCCAACCTTTTTTGATCATGCCCCACTTCAACGCCTCAAAGGTGTTGATGTCGACCGCCCCCCCCCCAAAAAAAAACATAATAGTCAGCCAAGATCTGAAAAAAGTATAATATAAATATATTCTAATTCCTCCTCCCCCTCCCCCTCCACATACACACATACACATTGTGAAACACTGCTCTATTCAATAATAACTACGTTAAATTTTATCGAGGAGTTCATGGACATAACAATCGGATCTCTCACTCTGAAGGTCGCTGACATACCATACGCAATGCGCGAATTTTAGACGATTTACTGAGCGGGTACCATCCCTGATGTGGATGCAGCGGTTTCTAAGTAGCGAAAACTTCAGGAAAAAAAACATGTCATCCAACTGGACGCAAATATAACGGACATTTAACAAATGAGTAAGTTAACATTAGAGGAATCTAGAAAAGAAAGCATTGAATAACTTTCGCTTTTAGTTAAACTAATTAAAAAAAACACATACGAATGTATTAATGAAAACAGGAAAAAGATCCTAAAAACAGAGACATAAAGCAAGAAAAACAAATCATTATGTAAATGATCAGACGTCTGGGACTATTTCCCCCCCCCCCCCCCCCCCCCCCCGCTTACGTAATATATTTCGTTTCGTCTGGCTGGCTCATTAAAATTGTATTATTCCCCTGAGCTAGGAGATTTCTATTTATAGGAAAGAGTAGCGACCTTTGACCGATGAATAATTAAGAAGTTTCAACGAGCCATGGATTCTCTTCAGGCCGACGCAAGTGATAAGAGTCGATAGCTGTGCGTGCTCTCATGCGTGTTTCTGTGTCCTGGAGACGAACAGTGGCTCCGTTTGTAAACATGGGCACTTGATAAAAGAGTATTGTGATGAAATTCTAATGAATCTGGAAAAATGGTGCCCGCAGAGCGAGGTACACTGAGTTCCACTGAACGGCCGTCAGTGAATGATAGGAAAATGTGAAATCAAGTAAAACTAAGCCAGTCTCTGGGTGTCTTTTACACGCAATCTTGTTGAATGTTGATGGAGACAGAGTTATATTGCATTTCCATTTTAATTTCGCTTACGATCTAGGTGACCTTTCACTTTTCTAGTCGAGTCTGGTAGTACATTATAGAAGGCTTGAGCACATATTTTTACAGCACTCTCTCTGTTTGTCTATCTGTTTCACTTTATCCCCATCTTTATCTCTGTCTTTCTGTCTCTTTCTCATATATATATATAAAACGAGGAACCATGTGGAAATGTACAAAATTGACCAAAAACTTTATTAATACTAAAAACTCCTATATATTAGCCACCGTGATCAGATTCTGTGTGTGAGCAAAATCAAGATTTTCTTCCATTCCTTGACTTTCAATATTTTCTGACGCCTACACACTGGCAGCTGTGTACACGGCTTCTGCTAATGTTAACAATAATAATGTACAACACATGAACAGCAATGAATTATCCGTGACAGTGGTTTCCAGAATATCTGAGATGCTGACCACAGATGATAATCCCTGCACGGTCCTCTTACACAGTCCCCGCAAAATGGCCCACAATACACAACCTCGCAACCTGCCTTCCCCCTCCCCCCCCCAAACTCAAGCCCAGTAACATGACCCCCAATTAACAACCGCGTAATTTGGCCCCTCACTAGGCAGTACCGCAACCTGACTCCCACTAAACACCCGTGCAGTTTGGCCCCTCACTAGACAATCCCACAACTTGACTCCCACAAAACAACCGCGCAATTTGGCCCTTCGCTAGGCAATCCCACAACTTGACTCCCACAAAACAACCGCGCAATTTGGCCCTTCGCTAGGCAATCCCACAACTTGACTCCCACAAAACAACCGCGCAATTTGGCCCTTCGCTAGGCAATCCCACAACTTGACTCCCACTAAACAACCCCATTACATAACTCCTCAAAATGGCAGCCACATGACCTTAACTTAATCCAAGGAGTTCTAGAACAAAGACTAAGAACCACTGCATCTATAAAAAAAAAATTAAAGTTAAAAATAAACAAGAGCACACATTTAACTTTATCACAACTGGCAGTTTCTACATTTTCAGCGTCACTATACATCACAATGAACTAAAAACTGAAAATAAAGTGACAAGAGCTCACGTGGCAAGACGCAGCTATGTTTTTTTACTCGCGTCATGCCACATGATATTCAAATAGTTATTCACACTTCTTCTTCTTCTTCTTCTTCTTCTTTCGAGGTTGTTTGTCACATCAGATCCTGATCCCTGTCGATATGGTAAACCCCGCAGTCCTCTCCAGATCCTGATAGGAGCCCCAAAGGTTTTGGCCCAAGCTTGTGTCCTCTGGCCGTGTCTCACGCCTCATGTCCGCATGGTTTGGTAGCTCTTGTATTATTGGTTATATAGAAGAATACAGCAAAAATGTAATGAACATAACAAAAAACAATGAAGTATTAAATGAACGAAAATTCTGGAAGAAAATAATGAAAAAAAAAGAAACCACATAGTTAAAATATTCCAATTATATCATGAGGCATAACACAATAGTGAAAACCATAATAGAGGGAAAAGCTGAAGGAAAAAAGAGCAGAAGGACTACAGCGATACAGAAGGGGTGAATAACAAAAAAATGGACTAGATTCACCTTGACCGGTTGTACTATTTAAAAAAAAAAGAAAAGGGCAAAGGAATTTGGAAGACCACTGCAGGTAATATTCCCTGGCAAGAGGACACATGATGATGATAATTCACACATTTCCTGATGTATTCACGTCGCTGCTCTTTGATTCTGCCGTACATTCTTAATGATTCTCCGAAATAGCTCCACCACCTACACGTTGCTTTTCAAGTGCTCGTTGTCTCACTCTGTTGCGGGCTTTTCGTGTAATCGAAGGAGGACTTTGCGTTGTACAAATTGATTTCTTTGTTCACGGAATCGCTCTACCGTTATATCAATCTGATGTTTCTAATTGCTTGCAGAAATTCAATTTCCTCCCCACTGTTTTTCAGAGTGAAACACGAAAGAATATCCCCCCCCCCCCCCGGGGACATGACATTTACCTTACAACAAAATAGTGAATGGGCAAAGACACACGAGGAAATGACATCAACATTACACAGAAGCAGAACATCGAGAATTTCCCAACATGCATCATCTTTATGGCGCTGATGTGGTGTAGTAAGTTAGTGCCATCGCCTGCCGATCAGAAGAACCTTGTTTTGTCTTCGCACCGGGGTCAACCCAGCCTCAAAAAAAAAAAAATGAATACCTGGGGTTTTCCTAGGAAAAACAAAGGAGCGAGGCAATGCTGGAATCCCTACATCAAATGCTGAAGTGAACTAGAACTGTGAAGGCAGTAACACCTCATACTCCTACGGCATTCAAATGCTACAGGATTTAGATTTTTTTAAAAAGATCATCTATATAAGATAAGAAAACGATAAGAGTACATTAGAAGGTGCAAACGAAATCAGGTTGCTTCGCTTACATTATTTTATCCCTGCTCTTGTATCGTGAGGTGTCAAAAGGAGATGCAGTTGGTGTTTTGGGGCCACATGAATACTCTCAGTGATGTTCATGCCGTAATTTGTGAGTGTTTCTATACACATTCTATCCATGGATAGATAGAGTAATTGCACATGCCACATCGAGCAAGTTTCCAAAAAGAACAGGTGCACCAACCACAATAGACAAGGCGGAACATGTTCAGATGCTCAAAGACAAAGCGCTGCACACAAACGCAGAACACTGAACCCATGAGAGGATCGCAGCAAATGAGACTGATCTCTCTCTGAACCTTAAGTGCCCAGGGCACATGGGGCTTCCGCAAGGGTTTTCCACAAATGCCTGTCTTTCGCCTTTTTTTCTGCTCTTGCCCAGGTGAGCCCTCTATTGCTCAACATCCTTTCTGTTGTTCTTCTCCATGTCTCTTTTGGTCTGCCCTTACTTCTGCTCCCCTGTGGTGTCCATCTTAGTGCTATTTTTGGTAGTGAGTTGTCAGTCATTCGGAGCACATGTCCCAACCATCGCCAGCGTCTTTCCTCAATAATTGTTGTCAGTGGCTTCATCTGCATTTCTGCCAATAAGATGTTATTTCTTATGGTGTTTGGCCAAAATATTTTTTTAATTCTACGTAAACATTTAGTCTGGAAAGAATTCAACTTGTTTTCTATGGTTTTGGTGATTTTCCAGCATTCACTTCCATAGAGTAGTACACTTAGAACATTACTCTTAAATATCCTGATTTTCATATTTATGCTTAGTTTATTTGATTTCCATATATTCTGTAGCATTGCAAAAGCCTGGTTTGCTCTAGTAAGTCTGCTGTTGATGTCCTCTGTGCTGTCTCCATTTTCTACTACTCTGCTGCCAAGGTATACAAATTCGTTGACCTCCTCCACTACCTTGTTATCTACTCTGAGTACATTTCTGTTGTTCACATTTTGCTTCATTAACTTTGTCTTTCCTACGTTGATCTTTAGTCCTATGTTGTTTGCATTCTGGGTTAACTTGTTTATTTTATCTTGCATATCTTTGTGACTGCTTGATAATAGACAAATGTCGTCCGCAAAGTCAAGGTCCTCCAGCACTGTGTCAAGGGTCCATTGTAATCCTCTGCGTTTGTCTGATGTTGCCTCCTTCATTAACCAGTCTACTGCCAAGATAAATAATGTTGGTGATAGTACACATCCCTGTTTCACTCCTGTTTGTACCCTAAAGCTGCTGGAGGTATGTCCTCCACAGATAACTTTGCACTGAAAACCCTCGTATAGGGCTTTGATTACATTAACTATTTTATGGGGGAGGCCATGCCATCTTAGGATTTTCCACAGTGCATCTCTGTTGACACTGTCAAAGGCTTTCTCAAAATCTATGAATAATGCATATGTTGTGCTATGCCACTCATTTGCCTGTTCTAATATTTGTCTAAGTACAAATATATGGTCTATGCATGATCTTCCTTTCCTAAATCCTGCCTGCTCTTTCCGAAGTTTTTCCTCAAGTGTTGGTACAATTCTGTTGATGATTATTCTGCAAAATACTTTACTAGTGAGTGGCAGTAGGGTAATGCCTCTCCAGTTCCCGCAATCTCTGAGGTCACCCTTCTTTGGTAGTTTTACTATAAGACCAGTTTTCCACTCCTCTGGGGCTTTTTCTAAATCCCAAATTTGTTGTAATATCCGGCAAAGTTGTTTTGGTGTTTCTGTTTCTTCTGCTTTCAACATCTCAGCAGTCACTTCATCTTCACCTGGTGCCCTGTCTGATTTTAGCATCTTTATCGCCTCTTTTACTTCATTTATTGTTATTGGTCCTGTATTGATGTTTAGTTCCGCTTTTGCTTCAGGTATATCTATTGCTTGTGCTGCTTGTGTTCTGTTTAGTAGGGTGTTAAAGTGTTCCCTCCATCTTTCAATTTTTTCTCTTTCTCCACTGACCAGTTGTCCATTTTGTGTTCTTACTGCACTTTCACATCTTGTATTGAAGTTACCTGTCATCTGCTTTGTGATTTTATATATGGTTTTCGTGTCATTTGTATATGCTGCTTTCTCTGCTGTTTCTGCTAAGTTGTCATAATATTGACGTTTATCTTGACGGCATGATTCCTTCACTTCTTTGTCTTTTTGTGCATAATTACTTAAAACTCGTTCTTTAAGCCGTTGTGATTTGGTGTTCAGTAATTTTTTCTTGATTTCTTTTCTTTGCTCTATCTTTTCCCATGTGGTCTCACTTATCCATTCCTCTTTTCTCCTTTTCCGATATCCCAGCACCTCTTTTGCTGTTTCCTGTAGTGTTTTATTGAACTCTAATATGGATATTTCTGCTTCGTCTTGTAGGACACTGAAGCGGTTCTTAAGTATTATTGAGAATTCATTTCTTGTTTGCTGGTCTATCAGTTTTCTTGTATCAAAATGTATCTTTCTGTGTTCTCCGATTCTGGCTTTCCTTAATTTTAGTTTTATTTTTGCTACCAGAAGGTTGTGATCACTTCCTATATCTGCTCCTTTCCTTGCTCGCACATCTTGTAGTGACCGTTTCCACTTGTTGTTTATTAGTATGTGATCGATTTGGTTTTCTGTTGTTTTATCTGGTGACCTCCAAGTCACCTTATGGATGTTTTTGTGTTGGAAAATTGTCCCTCCGATGGTCATCATGTTTTCTTCACAGAAACTGCACAGTCTTTCTCCATTTTCATTTATTTCTCCAATTCCTTCTCTTCCCATGATTCTTCTTCTATCTTCATTTCCTTCACCTACTTTTGCATTGAAGTCGCCCAAGATGAGTAGCATATCATGCTTGGGTATTGTTTCTACTGTGGCTTGGAGGCTGTTGTAAAAATCTTCTTTTAATTCCTCTTCAGCTGCTTCTGTTGGTGCATAACAAACTATAATAGACAGCTTCGTGAATCTTGAGTTGAACCGTGCATATAATAATCTTTGCTTTTTCCCTTGCTTCTGTTTCTGTAGCAGTCTGATAGTTTTTTACCAGATAGGGTTGCTGGCCCTATGCTGAACCCTCCTTAGTCGCCTTTTACGATCATGCATGGTAGGGTACAGTGGTCCTATTCTTTGCAGATCCCGGGTACCACACGGGGGAATGAGACTGATAACAGACCAGAAACTGGTCTTTGCAACGAGCGAAACGCCAACAGAATTCTTCATATAATAACAGATGGTGCCCCCCCCCCCTTTTCTCCAAATTAGACAGGCGTTTCGGTTCTTCAACTTCTGAGGCTCTAAATCAGAGTGAGCTTCTCCGGGTCAAAGACTCCTTGAGATCTGTGAGTTCTTTGTTCAAAAGACTGAAGACTCCGCTTGAACGTGCACGTTTGCCACTTATCAATGTTAATTAATGTTTGTTTACAGAGCATTATATATCTCCCTTTCTCCCCCTTTCCGTTTATATTCTTAAACACACTATAAAACTGTCCAGTTGTCCTTAAGTTTAATGAATGACACGAATCTCAGAACATGTAACAGAACAGGAAGCTGCGGGTGCTCCAAGAGATTAAGTTTAAAATTTTCAAAGTATCTGAAAATAATCCAAATGCTCCTTTTAATCCTGAGAATAAATGAATCTAGGTTGTCCAGGACCATTTCTCCTCTAATGTGAAAAGGCTTATTTACAAGCCATAAACTTCACAGACTACACCCTTTTATCAGACACGGTACCCAAGATTTATCTAAAACTGCTCATCCAAACTGGCATATTACAGCCTCCATATATATCCGGCATCGTTCTATGTTGCGGCAGCTATCGCATAGATAAGAGAATGAAACACAGGCCATGAAGTTTATGTAGCTAATTTCAGGCCACCTTAACAAGAAAGTAGCCACGTCTTCAAATGAGAAAGTCATGAAAATAGAAACTTTAGCTGCAGCTGTTTTGCTCAATAAATCATGAAAATCGATTATAATACAGTTGTATAAATATAGAAAGGTCAAAGAAGGAAAGTAAAAGAAGAGAAATAACAAAATACACTCAATATTTCAGTCAAAAAAAACTTTTTTCACGAACAAAAGAGTCACAAAACAAATAAATAAAACATACATCTATTTATCTGCCGAACGAGTCCACCACTTTTAAAACGATCACAGAAAAGGAACATCTTTTTATGTTTATAGATACTTTGCTTTATCACCTTACTGTCCGTAAGAGCACTTGTTGCAATTTTATCAAATATGTACTTTTTATGCCATTTCTCCGGGGATCTAGCAGCAATTCCAGCTTGTGCTCTTCGGCTTGAAGAGATGCCAAGGATTTCCTTTAATTGAACCGTTTTTGTATATAATGTGTTTTGGGGGTGAAGACGCTGTCCGATTAGGCAATCAGCGACCAACAGCTAACATGCTAGCGTCAGGGTTAGCGAACCATAGCTGACCAAGACCCTGTCGCACATCTCTGTTGGTACCCCCCGTAACAGGCCTAGCCTGGCTAACGGTAAGTCCCCATGGTGATTGAGTCTGCTAAATAAGTATTGCACACACACCCCCCCCCCCCCTTGCTTTTCAGCTGCACTCCGGAACTGAAAAAATAGATGTCATAACCAGCTCACCCGCCGATACGATTTTATGCCTGAACTCCTCCACAGCATCGGCTGCAAAGAATACGAGCTCGTAGTTAGAGGGAGATAGCACAAGACGAGACGAGACAAGACAAGACAAGACAAGACAAGACAAGACAAGATAAGACAAGACAAGACAAGACAAGAGATAATGTGTTCTGGGTATGTGGATGTTCAGACAGGTATTTCTAAGTCTCTGAGTGCTGAGCATTCTTGTTGATAACGTGTAGCTGTTTCTTGACTATTCCCACACATTTGGGCGCTTCATTGGGTGGTGTCCGTTCAGCGATATGTGTCTCGCTGTTAGCTGGAAGACGATGGTTTGTTCTCTTCTGTTTAAAGTGTTTATGACGACTGTCGCATTGGGGGTTGTCATACACACGAATGAGACCGAGGAAGTCGGATTGAAGACCGAAGTGGAAAGGAAAGCCACGGACATCACAGTTGGCGAAAGAAAAAGGAAAGCAAATATGTACATAAATATACGATAGAGTTCAATACAACCTTAAAACGGGGATAAGTTGTCTTAAAAGTGAAATCTTTAATATTAGAATTCTTCTCTGTGAAAACGTATTCTCCTTTTATAAAGTAGTTGAAAAAGTTAATAAAAACTCTAGCCAGAAATTCATGAAAACAAAAGCATTAGCTCCAGCCGCTTTGCCTGGCTCAGAAAATCCTGAAAATATAAACTTTCATAGTGTTTGACTCAGTGGATAGGTACTCGGTCCTACTGAGTTCAACTCCAAGCAGCGGGAATTTTTTTTCTGATACCATCAATCAATCAATCAATCAATCAAGTGTCATGCCATGTGACGTAGGCGATCATTTCTCTCCACAATTCCCTGTCTTTAGTCTTGATTATGAGATCCGCCGGTGACTTTCTTCCTAGCCACACTGACAGCCCATCCAGTAACTTCTCTCTCCGTTTTCCTCTCTCTCTTCTTCCCTCAATTAGCAAAAATAAAACTAAAATTAAGGAAAGCCAGAATCGGAGAACACAGAAAGATACATTTTGATACAAGAAAACTGATAGACCAGCAAACAAGAAATGAATTCTCAATAATACTTAAGAACCGCTTCAGTGTCCTACAAGACGAAGCAGAAATGTCCATATTAGAGTTCAATAAAACACTACAGGAAACAGCAAAAGAGGTGCTGGGATATCGGAAAGGAGAAAAGAGGAATGGATAAGTGAGACCACATGGGAAAAGATAGAGCAAAGAAAAGAAATCAAGAAAAAATTACTGAACACCAAATCACAACGGCTTAAAGAACGAGTTTTAAGTAATTATGCACAAAAAGACAAAGACGTGAAGGAATCATGCCGTCAAGATAAACGTCAATATTATGACAACTTAGCAGAAACAACAGAGAAAGCAGCATATACAAATGACATGAAAACCATATATAAAATCACAAAGCAGATGACAGGTAACTTCAATACAAGATGTGAAAGTGCAGTAAGAACACAAACTGGACAACTGGTCAGTGGAGAAAGAGAAAAAATTGAAAGATGGAGGGAACACTTTAACACCCTACTAAACAGAACACAAGCAGCACAAGCAATAGATATACCTGAAGCAAAAGCGGAACTAAACATCAATACAGGACCAATAACAATAAATGAAGTAAAAGAGGCGATAAAGAAGCTAAAATCAGACAGGGCACCAGGTGAAGATGAAGTGACTGCTGAGATGTTGAAAGCAGAAGAAACAGAAACACCAAAACAACTTTGCCGGATATTACAACAAATTTGGGATTTAGAAAAAGCCCCAGAGGAGTGGAAAACTGGTCTTATAGTAAAACTACCAAAGAAGGGTGACCTCAGAGATTGCGGGAACTGGAGAGGCATTACCCTACTGCCACTCACTAGTAAAGTATTTTGCAGAATAATCATCAGCAGAATTGTACCAACACTTGAGGAAAAACTTCGGAAAGAGCAGGCAGGATTTAGGAAAGGAAGATCATGCATAGACCATATATTTGTACTTAGACAAATATTAGAACAGGCAAATGAGTGGCATAGCACAACATATGCATTATTCATATATTTTGAGAAAGCCTTTGACAGTGTCAACAGAGATGCACTGTGGAAAATCCTAAGATGGCATAGCCTCCCCCATAAAATAGTTAATGTAATCAAAGCCCTATACGAGGGTTTTCAGTGCAAGTTATCTGTGGAGAACATACCTCCAGCAGCTTTAGGGTACAAACAGGAGTGAAACAGGGATGTGTACTATCACCAACATTATTTATCTTGGCAGTAGACTGGTTAATGAAGGAGGCAACATCAGACAAACGCAGAGGATTACAATGGACCCTTGACACAGTGCTGGAGGACCTTGACTTTGCGGACGACATTTGTCTATTATCAAGCAGTCACAAAGATATGCAAGATAAAATAAACAAGTTAACCAAGAATGCAAACAACATAGGACTAAAGATCAACGTAGGAAAGACAAAGTTAATGAAGCAAAATGTGAACAACAGAAATGTACTCAGAGTAGATAACAAGTTAGTGGAGGAGGTCAACGAATTTGTATACCTTGGCAGCAGAGTAGTAGAAAATGGAGACAGCACAGAGGACATCAACAGCAGACTTACTAGAGCAAACCAGGCTTTTGCAATGCTACAGAATATATGGAAATCAAATAAACTAAGCATAAATATGAAAATCAGGATATTTAAGAGTAATGTTCTAAGTGTACTACTCTATGGAAGTGAATGCTGGAAAATCACCAAAACCATAGAAAACAAGTTGAATTCTTTCCAGACTAAATGTTTACGTAGAATTAAAAAATATTTTGGCCAAACACCATAAGAAATAACATCTTATTGGCAGAAATGCAGATGAAACCACTGACAACAATTATTGAGGAAAGACGCTGGCGATGGTTGGGACATGTGCTCCGAATGACTGACAACTCACTACCAAAAATAGCACTAAGATGGACACCACAGGGGAGCAGAAGTAAGGGTAGACCAAAAGAGACATGGAGAAGAACAACAGAAAGGATGTTGAGCAATAGAGGGCTCACCTGGGCAAGAGCAGATAAAAAGGCGAAAGACAGGCATTTGTGGAAAACCCTTGCGGAAGCCCCATGTGCCCTGGGCACTTAAGGTTCAGAGAGAGAGAGAGAGTCTTGATTATGAGATCCGCCGGTGACTTTCTTCCTAGCCACACTGACAGCCCATCCAGTAACTTCTCTCTCCGTTTTCCTCTCTCTCTCTTCTTCCCTCAATTTTTCCAGTTGCCACAAATGTGTTCCAAAATTCTTCTCAGAAAATGTCCTACAAATTTAGCTTGTCTGCCACTGATCTCTGCTGTAATTTCCTTTTAACTCCAGTCTTAAGTCTTCTCCTTTTGCTTTATTAGCTGTCCATGGTACCTTCAACATTTTTCTTATAAACCACATTTCCATGGCCTCCATTTCTCGTTGTACTCTCTTATTCATGGACCATGCTTCACATCAAAAAAAAAAAAAACTGGCTCGATGTAACATTTAAGTTCTCAGAATCTTGTTTCCATTGATATGGATCTGTTGTACAAGATGTTTCTCATTTTCTGGAATGCTGACTTGGCCTGAGCACGTCTGATTTTTATTTCGTTGTGACATTTCCCATCAACTGTTATAATCGTTCCTAAGTACTTGAATCTATCAACTTGTTTCAATTCTGTGCCATCGATGGTAATGCTACGTTTTGGTGGTATTCTTTTCTTTGAGATGACCATCACTTCAGTTTTCTTTATATTCAGGCTACCATCACACACACACACACACACACACACACGCACGCACGCACGCACACACACACACACACACACACACACACACACAAAGACCCCGAGGTCCACCCAGCCTCTAAAAATTGGTACCAGAGAAATCTGAGAAGGTAAAAAGCGGCCATGATTGATAACTGACCACATCACACTTTTATGTGTGGATGGCGTTGGAAAGATGAAAGGGATGGCGACTGCAGTAAAACTAGTTTAAATTTTAAAAAAAGGTAGATAGAGGTGTATGGTGCTGTTTAACAAAGTGAGGGAGGGAGTGAGTAAGGTGAGAAAAAAAAGGAATAGAAAGTATGAGAATGTACAGATTCTGAAAACGAATAGTGGGATAGACAGAGTTACAGAGTCTGGAAAGAAATAAAGGGATAGACAGCACGGCACAAGTCAACGAAGCGGACAAAAATCTGATGGTGTTGGAAATACTTGCCTAACGCGGTATTCCCAGTATGTCTTTATGTCATATATATATATACTGTATGTGACACTGAATTGAATAAATGCAGCTCTCCAATAGGCTTTCCCTATGAAATACAGTGTAATCTTGATACATTTTTGTCAAAGCACACAAGAAGATTGACAACAAATTTGGGGGAAAAAAAGAGGAAGGGGGGGGGGAGGTGTGAACTCTCAGGAAAAAGAAGTGAAAGAAAACCTGTTACAAACATTTGCCGTTGGACATGACCTACATTTTGTTTCTAGGTCCCTCTACTCTCCCTTTCCACGAAAACATTTTCCTGTAGCAGTCAGGGAGAAAATTAATGGCGTCCCTGACAACGGCGAGCGGTTTCAATGATCACTCGCCAGGTTTTCACGGCCGCTGAGGGCAACTTCCGCAGACCATTTTGTCTTCTATAAAATTAAAGCCATATCAAGCATTGCTCACCATTGTTTCCGTTTGGCCAAATATTTTTAAAAGGACATATTATTATTATTATTATTTGTTTTCGGCAGGTCGCAGTTTACAGTAAACATCAGCAGCACTAAAGATGACACAGAAGTAATACATGACAACATTTACTCCTCAGTCTAGAAATGGTGTTTACAACGCACAAGTTAGTGACAGGAAATGGACAGGTAGAGGGGCCGAATGGGTTGGTTATACGACACAATATGGATACAGTGGCAGACACGAACAAATATCCAGAGAGACAAACAGGCAGATGTAGATATATGTGCACAGATATACAAACAGTACGGGTAGACAGACATATGGCCAGAGAAGCAGGCAATTGTGGGCATACATACATATAAACATAATAGTGGTTCTCAGTCTTTTCTTGATTCTGGAGCCCCTCTCTGACACGAAAACGGCTGTGGTCCCCTCATTAAAAGTAAACCAACAAATAGCAAATACATTTGTTGGTCTGTGAAGTTCCAAAAAGTTCTTCTGTGGGCCCACTAGGGACATATATATATATATATATATATATATATATATATACATACATATATAAATACATACATACACACATACATACATACATATATACATACATATATACATACACACATACATACATACATTACATACATACACACATACATACATACATACACACAAGCATACATACGTACACACATACATACATACACACATACATCTATAAATATAAACGTATTATATATATATATAAGCATATATATAGATCTCTCTCTCTCTCTCTCTGAACCTTAAGTGCCCAGGGCACATGGGGCTTCCGCAAGGGTTTTCCACAAATGCCTGTCTTTCGCCTTTTTTTCTGCTCTTGTCCAGGTGAGCCCTCTATTGCTCAACATCCTTTCTGTTATTCTTCTCCATGTCTCTTTTGATCTACCCTTACTTCTGTTCCCCTGTGGTGTCCATCTTAGTGCTATTTCTGGTAGATATATATATAGATAGATAAATGCACATAAATTTGCACATATACATATACTCATATGCACGCATATACATAAGTACAATACACGATCCACATACATATACACATATACAAATATACACAGTCTCCGTGAGGAATTTTATAAATTATTATTAAACTATTCTCCGTTTACATCCTTTACCAACATCTCATACAATCTGCACACACACATCTTTTACCAACATCTCATACAGTCTGCACACACACACATCCTTTACCAACATCTCATACAGTCTGCACACACACATACATTTACATCATATAAATTACATAATTTGTATGTTTTTGTATTGTGTGTATTTGTGTGGGGGGTTTTTTGCCCATGATTATTTATATTTTTAGGGCCGCCTGGTTGGCTGAATGGGTAGAAGCTCGGTTTAATAATCAGGTGGTACCGGGTTCAAGTCCAAGTAGTGGGGATTTTTTTTTTCTGGTTACCACCACACCAAAAAGCCTTAGCCCTCACCTCCCGGGATCTACCATAATGGTAGATGAAATGTATGTCTAGTCATATGCCAAAAGCCTTGGGAAATATGGGCCTAACACCATTTCCCCAATATAGCTTGATGGCACGGAAACGGGGATTTTACCTCGTTCTTGATACAGCACATACATTATCCATACTCGTGAGTATGAAACGTTCAATTACAGCAGCGGTTTTCAAACTTTTCATGAGCGTGGGTGACTGTACACTAACAAATGGTACGTGATCCGCGATTCAAGAAAAAGAGAGGACCAAAAAAAAAAAAATGATGAAATTCAACAAAAAATAACTTAACACTGTTTCACTCTTTTTAACAAGATATATTTTTGCCATTAATTCACACAAAAAATTAGATTTAATGTTACTTCATAATAATAATCATCAGCATCATCATCTGCCATCTTCAGAACGAAGGTTGGTGATAAATGAATCTCCAGTTTATCGTTCCCTGCCCATTCTTGTATGTTTCCTTGCCACGTACATCTCTGTCTACCTCTTGCGCTTTTCCCTTCCAGCTTGTCCTTCTAGTATGGTCTTCAGTATATTGCTACGTCTTTTGATATGGCCAAAGTAGGTCGTTTTGGTGATCTTTATTTCTTTCAGAAGTTCACCTTGCACTACCTGGAGCTTCATGAACATTGCAAAACTTTACCTCCGAGATACAGGCAGGCTGTTCAATTTTAGCACGCTTGTTTTGCTTTTATATTAAATACAGTGTTTTTCGTTCATCTTTTTTCTCGCCCGGAGTAGAACTATCGTCTTCATGGTGGCACTTAAAGCTGAGACACTATGTTTGGCTGCAATAAAACAGGAGCAGCCATGATGAAAAATACGCAATGTGATCCTACTGGATGATTCTTTCCAGTAGGAGGAGACTTCCCGCTGTCAGTCATACAACGTCCAATAAAATCTCACAACTGAAAACCACTGAAAAGCTGATTTGCTTTACGCATTGTTTCTCATAGGGTTGAGGAACGCCGAATCTTGATTCCAACAAGTTAAGTAATTTTGATTATTGAGCAGTCGGCATTTTGTTCACACCAGAAGGATATTTTGGTTGAAAGGCAAACTCTGCGACAGGGCGGCCTTGAAGGAGATGCTCTGTGCTACGAATAATGTGGGCTTTCAGCGGTTTTTAATATGCACGTGGGGGCATAAATAATGACAGAATAGCAGGTTTGTCACGGACACCTGTGTACCAGCAAGGCCGAGGAGTATTTTTAGCTGGCCCTTTGTTATTTTGGCTGTTGTGTTGTAGGATGTTATCTCCCTTTGTTATTTTGGCTGTTATGTTGTAGGATATTATCTCTCTTTGTTATTTTGACTGTTGTGTGTAGCATGTTATCTCCCTTTGTTATTGTGGCTACTGCGTGTAGGATGTTATCTCCCTTATATTTTTATAGGCTAGTCGTTCGCGAAGAGAACTGTCTGTTTTATCTATATATCTATCTGTCTTCCTGCCTGTCTATCTTTCTGTCTATCTATATATCTATCTGTCTTCCTGTCTGTCTGTCTGTCTATGTGCCTATCTGTTTGCCTGCCATTCGCTGTCTATCTACCCGTCTGTTTGTTTATCTGTCTATCTGGCGTTCTATCCGCCTATCCATTTGTTTGCTTTTTTTTCTGTCTCCCCGTCTATATATCTCTGCCTGGCTGTCTACCTGTTTTCTGCCTATGTTTATTTCCATCTGTCCGTTTTCTTTCTGTCCAACTGCCTTTATTTCTGACTGTTTCTACGTCCGTCTTTTTGTCTACTGTTTGTCCGTCTGTCTGTTTGTCTGTTTGTTTGTCTGTCTGTTTATCCAACATTTTGTTCAGCCCCTCATTCTTTCAACACATTTTATCTCTATTCTATCATTCGTT
Source organism: Achatina immaculata (assembly GCA_009760885.1). Lineage (NCBI taxonomy): Eukaryota > Metazoa > Mollusca > Gastropoda > Stylommatophora > Achatinidae > Lissachatina > Lissachatina immaculata. The sequence continues at coordinate 37,389,403 of CM019699.1, read as the reverse complement.
AAAGTTTGTCAATTATTGTTTAAATATTCGTGATCTTGTAACATTTTCTTCTTCTTCTTCTTCCTCCTCCTCTTCTCTCTCTCTCTCCCCCTCTCTCAGTCTTGTGCATTTCTGCCAAGCCTTTTATATTTTATATTTCTCCTTAAGTCACTCGCTTTCATTTTGTTTACTCTTTCTTCTACTGGCACAATGTTCTCGAACTCCCAACCCCCCCCCCTCTCTCTCTCTCTCTCTCTCTCTCTCTCAATCTCTCCTCTTTTTCCCGTTCGAGCCTTGCCATTTCCTCTTCTAACAATTCCTCTCTTCATCTAAATTATTCAAACCCTTCTAGATTTTCATGATTTCTCCGCGGTTTTATCTCCCCTCCTTCCGATGTCTTCAATCGTTCACTCTTCCCCTCCAGTTTATCCTCTTTCTGGATTCCAGTTTGTTCTTTAAATTTCTCTGTTCTTTTAGCCTGGGTTTCTATGGGTTTTCCCCCCTCTTTCGACCTCTCTTCTCTAATCAATTCTTTGCATCAACAGCTTTTCTTGGCTTTTCTACAGAAAAATATAAGCTTCAAATGACTTACAAGAACGATAATAAACACTAACAGATCGTGGGACATTTGTCAAGTTATAAGAAGCCGATGCGACGATGTGATTCTGTAAGTAGAAACTAGTTTAAGAGGTTTCACTTCAGCGTATTATCTCCCTTGTTAAAAAAAATTACGGAAAATTTCACATCTCCAGCCATTATCAGTATTTCCTTCTGCAAACATACTCTCTCTCTCTCTCTTTCTCTCCGTTTTTCTTTCTCTGTTTCTCTTTCTCCCTCTATCTGTTTCTGCTTCTCTATCTCTATGTTTCTTTCACACACACTCTCTCTCTCTCTCTTTCTCCTCTCTGTTTCTCTCTCTCTATGTCTGTTTGTTTCTTTCTCTGTGTGTTTGTGTTTCTCTCTCCCTCCTCTCTCTGTTTCTCTCTCTCCCTCTGTCTTTGCTTTCTCTGTTTGTTTCTCTCTCTATCTCTCTGTTTTTTTCTCTCTTTCTCCTCTGTTTCTCTCTCCCACCCCCTTTCTCTCTCTCTCTCTCTCTCTCTCTGTTTCTCTCTTTACTCACTTTGAGGCTTTGCTCACTCCAAAAGCGAGCAGTAAAACTTATTAGTGACAAAGATCAAGCACAAGCAACTAATCACCACAAACGTATCAAAATACTGCCTCTTAAGTATAGGTTCCTCTTTAACAAAGCCAAGTTTACACATCAAATTATTTCACATCATGCTCTGCCTTAACTATGGAACAGGTTTAGATTTAACCCAAAGTGTAGCCAACGCTTAAACAACATATGTCTCCCAAAACCTAGACTTGATCTTTACAACAAAAGCTTTACTTATTCTGCTGCTCATCTTTGAAATACCCTCCCATCCTACATAAAAAGTATAAACTATACTCCTTCCTACAATTACAGACTCTTCCAATATCTATCTGATATCGATTGCATGCCTCCATGATTCACAAAAGGTATTTTAGACTACTCTTACAGACACCGAACTCGGTCAATTTTTTATTATGAAAATTACCAATTTTCTGTTTGGTAGATAGTCAAAGAAAAAGAGGAAGACCGAAATGAAGATGGCTGCAAGACATCGTTGACGATCTGGAAATGGATGCAGCAGCAGCAGGCCATCTTGCTCACAACCGAGAGGCCTACAGGAGTGCTGTTTGGGAGGCAAAGTTCCGCAAGGGACATGCAAAGGAATGAATGAAAAGATAGTCATTTCTATATGTATGTAGTTACTTTCTCTAGTCATTTATGTATGTATGTAGCTACTTTCTGTAGTCATTTATATATGTATGTAGTTACTTTCTGTAATTATTATATATGTACAAATACTCCTTTCTACAACTACAAACTTTCCCAATATCTATTTGATGTTGACTACATGCCTTCATGAATCATAAAACTTAAAAGTTACTTTAAACTGCTCTTGCAGACACCGAATACAGTTACTTGTTTATTCTGAATAGTTCCGAAATTTTGTTTAATAGATAGTCATTTATATATGTATGTAGTTACTTCTGTACTGAGTGAATGGATAAGAGCGAAACGTAAATGTTATATTTTATTTTATGGCTCTCAGCTTCAATGTTAATTATGGTTGTTGTTACATGAACAGCATATCTGTAGAATGTCTGGAATAGAGTGAAAGATGTGTGGTAAAGGGAAGAATGTCAGACGGGCCTGCGTGCCCAGTTCTTAACCCTTTTGAAATAAAGATCAGTCAATAAAGATTTCCCCTCCCTCCCTCCCTCTCTCTCTCTCTCTCTCTCTCTCTCTCTCTCTCTCTCTCTCTCTCTCAACACATGGCTCGTAAACCATCAAGTACTTCAATGACATAGTTAGAAAAGCAACTTGTTAGATATTGTTAGAAATTATTTTAATGTTTGTTAAAAAAACATATGTTAGAAGATGATTTACAATGTATTTTTATTTATGTATATATCTGCGAGTGTATGTGTGTGTGAATGCTATTTTATTGGGTTAATGACTTCTTCTCTTTTACCTTGAATGTAATAGTTAAATCTTACACTCTTTTGATATGTTTTTCCTAATTTAATTTGTATTTTTTTTACTAAATCAAGTGTGTGGGAAGAATGAAAGATGAAGTGATGAAGGGCAGAATGTAAGACGGGCCTGCGTGCCCAATTCTTTACCCTTGAAAAATAAAGATTATTCATTCATTCATTCTCTGGTTCGTAATGATCACAATTTAAATTTCAATTCATGTCTTCTGTGAATTTGATCTGGACTTTTTATCAGTAAAGGTTCGTTGCTCTTCAAACATAATTGGCTGTAATTAGACAGTCTGACAATGATCTGTCAGTGTTTTCTATGTCAAACCTTTGTATTGTTCCAATGTTTCCTTCGTTCTTAATGGACTGTCAACCATTTGTCTCTTTGCACTGAATTCTCTGTTCTTGATAGAATGTCGTCTTTTTCCACTGATTCCTCTATCCTTTCTTGACAGACTCATTCTTTTTTTTTTCTTTTTCCATTGGTTCCATTGTTATTGTTAGACCATTATCGATTTGTTTCTTTCCGCTGATTCATCTGTTCTTGTTAGACTATTATCCCTTTGTTTCTTTCCACTGATTCCTCTATCCCTTCTTGATAAACTGGTATCCCTTTTTTTCTTTATACTGATTCCTTTGTTGTTGTTATACTATTATCCCTTTGTTTCTTTCCACTGATTCCTCCATCCATTCTTGATAGACTGGTATCCCTTTTTCTCTTTATTACTGATTCATCTGTTCTTGTTAGACTATTATCTCTTTGCTTTTTTCCACTGATTCCTCTATCCGTTCTTGCTAGACTGTCATCCCTTTTTCTCCTTCCACTTAATTACTCCGTGTTTGACAGATTTCCAAACTTTTGTCTCTTTACTTGGATTCTTGTGTTTTTTATAGATCTACATATACCAATCCTTGGATGCTTCCGATGAAGTTCTGATCTTCAGTATTTTTTTTCTTCCATAGTAGTGTGAAGTGGGCTGAGCTCGGTTCTTCGAAATCGGCCGTTCGGAGCGTCAAAGGTCAATCTACTTCGTGGTTTTCTGAGAACTACCTAGTCACGTGATGTGTTGGTCAGGTAGAGTGTAATGTGTTAGCTAGTTTAGTCTGTTCCGGGGCCTTTGGCGGGGGTAGCACACATCATCTGGGGAAGCCGTTGTTGTGGTATATCTGGATGTGTCTGCTGCAGTTTTCTTATATATGGTGTGTTGGAAAATGAACTGTTAAGCTATGAACCACCCAGGTGCTGCTCAGGCCGATTCATGTTTGTGTAAGTTCTATATGCACGTTATTCTAAGTCGGATGTGGAGTCGTGGAAGCGTGAACTGTGATAGGTGTTCAGTGTTAAGTGTTAACTGATTTGTTCATCAAGATAAAGATCTGAAATGCACAATTTTCATAATTGTTATATTTTTCATTACTATGCCTTCATACGGATGCAACAGCAGCAGGCCATCTTGCTCACAACCGAGAGGCCTACAGGAGTGCTGTTTGGGAGGCAAAGTTCCGCAAGGGACATGCAAATGAATGAATGAATGAATGAATGAATGCCGTCATATATTAATATGTTTCACTTTTTGATCATAAACACTAAACTGTTTTTCTACGTGTTTGTGAGTGCGCACGAGTGTATTCAGACCAGTGTCGATTTCATTCCATGATATTACAGTGCTTTCCTATGTTTCATCTTTCAGTATCATAATGAGTCATAATTGGTTATAATGTGTCATTGATCGTTTCATATTTGCAATTTATGTGCTGATGTTGGCCCAGGCAGAGTACTGCGTATATCTGTATATGTTTGAGTTGGCAAGGAGCTCCTATATGTGTACGGGAGTGTGGCTAACTCTTGATTAGTAGTGAATATGCATTTATATAGGCCTGAAATGACGACAAAGAGATTAGTAAGAGATGTCGAAATGAGTAGCAGCGTCACTTGGAGTGAAGCCTTTTGTTTGTTCATGCTGATGTCCATGGCATGCTCATATTTTTCCATTTCGTTAACTGTTGTTGAAGTACATGTGCTGTAGACGGGTGTGGCGTGCTTGTGTTGTGATTAAACCTAACTACTTATTTGCCCTGATCAGTGTATGCCTTTTGAGTAGTTATTTATCGTTGGTGGAGCTAGAGATCAATGAGATGTTAACTTATTTGTTTCCACACAAAGTCAGTTAGGGGAGCTTATACAGACACCAGCTGAGAGGGCAAGAGTCTGGGGTAAGGGATCTTCAGGAGCGGTGAAGTAATTGAGAGTGTTCCAGGCACAGCTGTACTTCAAAGGGCCCTCAACTCATTGCAAAAAGGCTAGCGATTTAAGCCATGACCAGCAGAGGAATCTCCTATTGTTGATAACGCCGAAAAAAAAAACCCTTGCAGAAGTAAGAGTGAAGATTAAAGTAATAAAAGTTAAAACAGAGAGATATCATCAAGCAACAAAGCGCCAAATATATAAGTCAATATTTAACATTAAATAAGCACCAAGTTATAAACACATATTTTACAGTAGCGTATTCAAAGCAGATATATTGAATTATGTCAAACTATAAATTATGAGTAATTTTGGAACTTAAATAAAACAGGTGGCTCCGATCATCATCATCATCATCATCATCATCATCATCATGATGACTGATCAATTCTGAGACAGCTGTAGGTTATAGGGACTCACGCTGACTCTCTAGTAGATTTAAAATACTCATCCAATGGCCATCTTCAATCCCACTGACTATAAACAGAAATGAAGTATAGTGTTACTGCCCACAAAGTGTATGCTTTCTAATAATGAGAAGAATATACTTCGAAAAGAGTGGGTTACTCTGTTACGCCATTCAGATGTGATGAGTCTAACGTTGAGTTACTGTCCAGTTCGTGAGGGAGCTCATGGAAATGAAATGGGGGACAGACTTGCTGGACGGGCTAAAATGACAGGCAGGCTGAGAATGGACAAGGGGAGGGGGGAGTGAACATTGTTAAAGTTGTATTGGACAGACTGTGGGAAAATGAAGATAGAGAATGGAAGGACAGTGTAATTATAAGGAGACTGCTGGTTGTTGGGATAAATTCGGGGGCTCTGGCAGGAAATCAGAAATGTACGGCAAAACAAACTCATCTTAAACAAGCAACACTTGACGGGAACTATTAGCAAACAAACTCTTGGGTGGGAGCTGCGGATGCGGAGAAGCATATATGGGGTTGTCATGCCAGAGTCTGAAATTTGAACCTTGATCCTTGAACCCTGAAGTGTTAGTGCCTATTTTTTTCCCCGTTGTCCCGTCGACGTGGCCAGTATTGCGCAGAGATATCCTTCCTTGCAGGAAAAGACAACTCTACAGTCGGGGTAACCGACAACAGAACAAATGCCCTAACCACTTCGTTAATAAATTCGGATTATATTCAGTCATTGTAAAATATTTCCACACACACAGACACACACTATACTGAAACGCCCTATAATGTATGTACTGTTTCAGCATTCAGTTCAATTAATATTCTTTTGAGCACTGGTCTCCATTGCACGCTTTTCAACGAATAGTCATGGCGAAAAATAAACGTCGTGTCTTGTTTGTTTAATATATTAATCCTAATGGAAAACTCATCAAAAGAACAAATATATCCATACTACAAGAACTTAATATTGAAGAAGTCTGACTAGTAAAGAGGATTAAAGAGAGAAAACTGAAATATTTTGGACACATTAAACGTCACGATAGTTTAGAGAAGACCGTCTTGGAAGGGTACATAATGGGAAAAAGAAAGAGAGGAAGACCGAGACGAAGATGGCTGTAAGACATCGTTAATGATCTGCAAAAGGATGCATCAGCAGCAGGGCATCTTGCTAACAACCGAGAGGCCTACAGGAGAGATGTTAGGGAGGCAAAGTTCCGCAAGGGGCATGCAAATGACTGACTGAGTGGAAAACTCTAAACCCCCATAGAAAACTCTTAAACTGCTCCCCCCCCCCCCCACATTCCTCAATGGAAAACTCTACAATCCCTCCCCCTCTTTTCAATGGAAAACTCTCTAACTCTCATAGATACTCTCTAATCCTCTCAGAAAACTCTAAATGCCAAAGAAAACTCTCTGAACCTTTGAGTACTGAGAGAACCAATATGTAGCATCAAACACTGCTTGGCATGACAAACATACCGGGGAGATTGGGGCACATATTGTATTCAGTTTTTACCTCCTTGATAATCGTATACAAACTTTTCCTTTGATTCAAAAAAATGTATGTAGGAGATACATGCAGTCAGTCTTCCCTGAGGAGAAGTCACATGTTGACGATTATGATGATGAAGTCTCATCACCTGTGGGGAAGGAAAAAAAACTCCGGGCTGTTGTATGAGACAAAGGTAACACAGGAAACCGTGTTTGTCGGCGCACGAGCCCACCTGTACAAGGACACGGAAGGATAAACGTAGCACAGAAAAAACAAAAAAATACCAGGACTCCATGTGACATAATGGTGGTCTTTCGTATCAGTACATGGCAAACCTCTCTTCCTCACCTGTCGCAAGTAGGCTCTTCGCCAAAAACTTCATTATCTCAATGAAATCAGTAATTGGCTTGTTTCATGTCATACACGCACCTGCGCTACCAAAATGAAAATCAACATAAAACCGTTTGATGAGCTAATATCGGATAGTAGCATTCACATATAAAATACACAATTCCACACACGCTGACATTAACAATATGATACAGACGCACGAATAACAAGTAGCTACATGAAAGAGATGACAAAGAAAGAAAAAAAAAGAAGCTGATCTTTGGGCTAAAGTTAAATAAATGTCACAATAAGGGAACTGTTACCTGGACTACTTAGTTCATGCGTGACATCTGGTTAGACATTCTGTGGTATATTCAGCTTTGGTAGTTAGCTTAGTCGCTTCTCTTGGCAAAGATTGGAGGTTCAAATCCGGCAGGACGTGCACCAGATATTCATCTGTAGAAGTGGGTACTTGACTACTTCTAGAACTTCGCACGGAAAGACATTTATGTTTACGTTTGGAGAAGACAATATTGGAAGGGTACATAATAGGAAAAAGAAAGAGAGGAAGACCAAGGCAAAGATGGCTGCAAGACATCGTTGAAAATCTGCAAATGGATACATCAGCAGCAGGCCATCTTCCTCAAAACCGAGAGGCCTATGGGAGAGCTTTTAGGGAGGCAAATGACTGACTGAAAGGCCTGACCACACTGTACTCTAGTGTATCAACAGGTAAAGGGACATATCGGCAATATTATCATATTCTCTAGGCGTTTCTACAGGCTACACTAGGTGCCTTAATTAACACTAACATCACATTATCTAGGGTCTATGTGCTCCTATAGTTATTGACACCATATTCTCTAGAGGGTTATATGGCACTGAAACCATATTCTCTAGGTGCTTCTATAGGCATCGTTACCATATTCTTTAGGCATTTCTCTAGATATAAGCACTGGCACCAAATGCTCTGGGCACTTCTATACGCACTAACACCATATTCTCTATGTCCTTCTATAGGCACTAAAAGTATATTCTCTAGGTGCTTCTATAAACACTGACGCTATATTCTCTAGGTGCTCCTATGGGTACTAACATCATATTCTCTAGGTGCTCCTATGAGCATTAACACCATTTTGTCTAAGTGCTTCTATGAGCATTAACACCATATTGTCTAAGCGCTTCTATGAGCACTAACACCATACTCTATAGGTGCTTCTATGAGCACTAACACCATACTCTATAGGTGCTTCTATGAGCACTAACACCATACTCTATAGGTGCTTCTATGAGCACTAACACCATACTCTATAGGTGCTTCTATGAGCACTAACACCATACTCTATAGGTGCTTCTATGAGCATTAACACCATATTGTCTAAGCGCTTCTATGAGCACTAACACCATACTCTATAGGTGCTTCTATGAGCACTAACACCATACTCTATAGGTGCTTCTGCAGACACTAACATCCTAGCTCTACGAGAACTAACACTAGATCTCTTTTGTGCTTCCACTGCATGGCAGGGGTTATCTTGCTTTTTATCGTTGAGTTTGTCTGTTCTTATGTTAGTGTAGCTGGTAGACCTTGTATATATACGTCTTGGAAGCCTGTGTAATGCGGAAAAGGAAAGAGAGGAAGACCAAGGCGAAGATGGCTGCAAGATATCGTTGATGATCTGCAAAATGGATGCATCAGCAACAGGGCATCTTGCTAACAACCTAGAGGCCTACAGGAGTGCTTTTAGGGAGGCAAAGTTCCGCAAGGGACATGCAAACGAATGAATGAATGACAATAACATGAAACGTGTTTTAACACTTATAATGCCATCTTCCTCTAGGCCGAAATAAAGGGGAAAAAATATACATAAATGAAATACTGGGTTGTTGTTCTTGTTTCCTATACCGGTTTATTCTGGCCTTTGGGGGTTCTAAACCTGCACCACAGACTAAATATACGAGTAGTAATCTCACTGGTTTTTTTTTTACACAAAACCATTTCGGATTTATCTATTATAAAGTTTTCTATGTGTGTAAATGGCTCACCCAATAGTCAAGCGGTCCGCGACATTGACTGTAAACACTACTTAGAAGAGCAGGTCGTGCAAAAATACTTGCCGTTCAGTTCGGGATATGTGTTCGGTGGGCGAGGGATCGTTTTGTATACGGTGTTCTTGGATGTTGTTGTTCTTGATATTGCGTATATACAGTGTTATTGTGCCCTGCAGTGATTATGTTGCAAGTAAATGTGATATGTTGTTGTAGGCTATGACCCCACTGAGCACCCCCCCCCCCCGAACTCTTTAGGTTAGTTTTGTATGAGTTTATTATTATAGATTTTTTTAACGTATGATAATATAAGTGTTGGGTGAACGTTAAGGAGCAGTATAGTGGATAATTTTAAACATTGAACTGTTAGCTTGGTTAAGACCCGGAATGGTCAAGGCACTACAGACATTTACCTGGTATAAACGACGGAAAAATATTAATCTCAACGCACAAGCTAAGTGGCATTCATGACGAGCCGTCAGTTGAATTTTTAGACTCCACGGTGGCAACAGACTCTCGTAGTTGAATTTTTAGACTCCACGGTGGCAACAGACTCTCGTAGTTGAGCTTTTAGACTCCACGGTGGAAACAGACTCTCGTAGTTGAGCTTTTAGACTCCACGGTGGAAACAGACTCTCGTAGTTGAGCTTTTAGACTCCACGGTGGAAACAGACTCTCGTAGTTGAGCTTTTAGACTCCATGGTGGCAACAGACTCTCGTAGTTGAGCTTTTAGATTCCACGGTGGAAACAGACTCTCGTAGTTGAGCTTTTAGATTCCACGGTGGCAACAGACTCTCGTAGTTGAGCTTTTAGATTCCACGGTGGCAACAGACTCTCGTAGTTGAATTATTAGACTCCACGGTGGAAACAGACTCTCGTAGTTGAATTATTAGACTCCACGGTGGAAACAGACTCTCGTAGTTGAGCTTTTAGATTCCACGGTGGCAACAGACTCTCGTAGTTGAGCTTTTAGATTCCACGGTGGAAACAGACTCTCGTAGTTGAATTATTAGACTCCACGGTGGAAACAGACTCTCGTAGTTGAATTATTAGACTCCACGGTGGAAACAGACTCTCGTAGTTGAGCTTTTAGATTCCACGGTGGAAACAGACTCTCGTAGTTGAATTATTAGACTCCACGGTGGAAACAGACTCTCGTAGTTGAATTATTAGACTCCACGGTGGAAACAGACTCTCGTAGTTGAATTATTAGACTCCACGGTGGAAACAGACTCTCGTAGTTGAATTATTAGACTCCACGGTGGAAACAGACTCTCGTAGTTGAGCTTTTAGATTCCACGGTGGAAACAGACTCTCGAGAAAGAGTGCTGGTCACTCTCCCCAATAATACCAACAAACACATTCGCTTGCACACAGGCAATGATCCAGGGAACCGGGATAGTCGTGGTGAGATTTTATCCCAAGTTAGGTTCCTGTGGCACAGTACGGTTGTATAATGGGAATAATTTAAATTAATTAAACTACTACATTCATATGTCACCCCTCCCCCCTCTCTCTGTCTGTGTCTCTCTCTGTCTCTCTCTGTCTCTGTCTCTCGTCCTTACATTTCTGTGGTCGTGGGGTTTCTGGCTCTGGTAGAATTGTGAGTTAAAATTCAATGTATCTGCAGCACCAAACTGATACTTCAAACTATCCTTTATTAGACGCTTTTTTTTCTTAACACAATATGGAAGGCTCTATAACCTACGTGGATATGGTTCTTCATTGTCTGGCTTGAATTTTATTGCTGTATTAATCTCTCTCTCTCTCTCTCTCTCTCTCTCTCTCTCTCTCTCTCTCTCTTCCTGAATCTTAAGAGCCCAAGGCACATGGGGCTGCCGCAAGGGTTTTCCACATACGCCCGTCCTTTGCCTTTTTTTTCCGCTCTTGCCCAGGTGACCCCTCTATTACTCAACATCCTCTCTGTTGTTCTTCTCCACGTCTCCTTTGGTCTACCCTTACATCCGTTCCCATGTGGTCTCCATCTGTGGTATTAAATGATGTCTATAAATTATTATAATTGAAACATTCATTTTAAATGAACTGACGCTCGGCTGTATCCATCTCCTTTTACTATTTAATTAATAAAGAACAAAAAATATGAGCAAAATCAAGCGCATATGGTAAGTCTATAGATCTTTGACACACTATTGTAGAGATGACATTACTTTATAGAGAATACAGTGAAGGAAATATGCAAAGAAAGGCTGCTTCTTTTTCTGTATAAAAGTAAAGGTAGTCCCAAAGCAAATGCCGTAGGGGATGAAGCGTTAGAGACTTCATTATGCTGGGCCATCAGAGTATGAGGTAGGGTGGGCCAGTTCCTTTCCTTGCTGCCTTTCCTTCCCAGATTTTCTCTGGTACCCATTTTACGAGGGTGGGTCGACCAGGGGGCCGTATTGATCGAAAAATAATTCCCGCTCAGCTGGGGATTCGAACCCTAGACTTTTCAGTTGATAGACGAGTGCTCTAACCACTTCTTCTCTATGTTTTTTTTTTTAAATAAGAAAAAAAAAACAGAAATAAAATACCTATGTCGACATGTTCTTTGTTTTCTGGTTTTTCCGATTGAAAAATTTTTAAACTGCTATATACGCTAAATATAGTGTAGTAGCGTCAACAATAACAAAAATGGCGAAGATAAATAAGTTAAGGCTTAACAGAAATCAAAGCCAAGAAGTACAGCCGCCTAGAGCAAGGGAGAGAAAGGGAATGTATGTGTGACTTTTCGATTCCAGTCGCCCACGACGTTCTTACATCAGGCTGTTGTGCCCTGTCCATCGGGGACAAGACCCCTCAGGCTGTTAGACACGAGGAAAAGATCCACAGACTGTTAGTTCGAATGACGAGATCCGACATTTTCCAGTAACTATTAACTAATTATTAATTATAATTATTAATTGTTTTATTAATTATTAATTTTAAAATCATAATATAGTTATTAACTATATAACATATTGTAATAATTATACGTATTATTAATTTAGTAATTAATAGAACATTTTGTTCCTATACTGCCATCATTTGGTTCAAATACTCCGTTCATTTGGTTCCTATTCTTCCATCATTTGATTTCTTCTTTATTTCCATCATTTGATTCCTGTACCCAAAGTTTGGCTCCTATACTTTCAACATTTGGTTCTTACATTCCGATCATTTGAAGCCTATGTTTTCTAGCATTTGGTAACAATATTTCGATCATCTGGTTCCTGCACCTCCATCACTTGTTTACCATATTCCGATCATTTGGTTCCTATAACTTCCATCATTTGATTGTTACATTTCAATCATTTGGCTTGTGGGAGTATGAATACCCTCGATCAAGAACCAACTAATCGAAACAGTTGAAATAAAATATAACACAGTTTACTTTCAGCCTTATCTCTTCCCTTCATATTCACCCTCCCCTTCTTCCTCCTCCACTTCAATGACTCCTCCCAAGAAACATCCCTCGTGCTGACAAGAATATCATGTCTCTGAATCAGCCGCCATAGACATTCCTTTTCGGAGACACAAGAATGCGGGTAGTGTGCGGGCAACATAGTCACGTTTTGCTGCATAAACTCACTTATTAATAAAGGGAGACAAAAACAAAAAAAAACAGAAAGAAGATAATAGGTTAAAGGTTAAACGAAAACAAGACAATGAGAAAGGAAACCAGCGTGCTCATGGAAGAACGTTTGCCAAATAACACACGGGAGATAATTAAATAAGCGAAGCCCTAGCTTCTGTGTATGGAGATTAGATGAGACGAGACAGTTAGCGTTCTTGGCAATGAATGATGAGCCAAAATTATGGAATAAATTTGGCGCTAATTAACACTTGGAGACTAGATGCCACAGACGTACATGCAGTATAAAGTGTTCCTATGCTGGGGTAAAAACAGCAGTATAGTTTGCACTGTGGATTAAGACACGCTTGTACTCACGTAAAGAATTACAATGATTAAAATGCAGTAGAAGATATAACTTTTACATAGACGGGATACATCTGAAGTGAATAATGAACAGAGTTATCGAGTTTTCGAATAGGATTGCAGGCAAAGGTTTTAAAATATGCCATGGCGATGACGGATGTGCCACGTCGAAGGAAGCAGCTATCACAGCCTAGATGTAAAGTGTGACATGTTGAAAACACTACTCTTATCTATCTATCTATCTATCTATCTATCTATCTATCTATCTATCTATCTATCTATCTATCTATCTATCTATCTATCTATCTATCTATCTATCTATCTATCTATCTGTCTGTCTGTCTCTCTGTCTGTCTGTCTGTCCGTCCGTCCGTCCGTCCGTCTTTATCCTTCCGTTCATCAATCCGTTTATCCAATCTATTAGCTTGATTGCTGTATGTATGTATGTATGTATGTATGTATGTATGTATGTATGTACGTATGTATGAGTGCCTGTGTATGTATGTATGTGTGCATGTGTATATATGTATGTATGTATATATGTATGCATGTATGTATGTACGTATATACATATGCATAATTATAAGGATTAATAATTCACTCTTTATACTCTTACTATACAGAACTGACAGACCTGAGTAAGTGTTACGCTTTAAACTGTTACGTCGTTCATGCATTCGACTCTAGACTTTCTATACATGAGCCAGCCAAACAGACCAGGAATCTTGTTACTTCTCTGAGCTATGACGCATTTTGCCTGTCTATCATTTGAAATGAAACGGTCCCGCTTTGGAATCAATTTTGCAATGTCGTACAGCAATTAATGATTATGCACGCGAGGTTTTCAAACAGAAATTCTGCTCTGTATTTTAATATTCAATTTCGGCAACATTGGAGCATGAAACGTACTAAAGGTAGAAAACAGCTAATGAATAAATAACCTAGAAAAAATGTGATGTGTTTTCAAGTCTAAATCAGTAGATTTCTTCTTCTTCTTCTTCTCTGTCTGCTTAGCCCAATACTGTCGCAAGGATTTTCAGACACCTGTTCAGAGCAAGGTGAGAGGCCTGGGTACCTGTCATGTTTATGTTTCCTCAGTGTGTTTTTCGCTCCTTCCATCCTTGGTCGTCCTCGAGTCCTACATCCAGGTGTTTTCTAGTTGTATGCAAGCGTCCCTGGTTGTTCTGGATTCACGCGTATCAAATGCCTGAACCACCTGACTCTCTGATTTTCCATGCAGCCATTGACAGGTATTGTTCCCGCCATTTTGGCAGATTATTTCATTTCGCACTTGACCCCTTTCTTGTTTTATGTGCCATTTTTCTTAAGCATTTCATCTCGCATGTTGTCATCTTCCTGTAGGAAGTGATTTGGTGAGTGTCCATGTTTTGCACTGATAGCACAGAATCGGGGGTAGGGGTGGGTGGGTGGGGGTGGGGGTGTGTGTGAGTGTGTATGTGGGTGTGTGTGTGGGTGTGTGTGTGTGTGTGTCCCCTTCCCCCATTAGAAATATTTGATTTGGTGCAAGGTCATAGGTAACATGTTCTGCTTTATGGATTCTACATTCGATTCTCTGACTATTTTTCTATCCTGTGTAAATATGATGATTCCTGGATATATGGATTCAGTAACATGCTTGAGCTTGGTGTTCATTTGTATAAATGTTAATTCTCTTGGGGTTCTTCTTGTCACCATTGTTTCTGTTTTCTCTGTGTTTCTGTTCATATTGTATTCTTTGCAGCTGCTGCCGAGTCTGATAATGTGATTTTGTAGTTATTTATCATTTTGGTGCAATAAGCTTTTGTTGTTTGCAAACATCAGTTCATTTCATTTCTCAGGTTCCTATATAACAGTATAGCAGATTTCTGAAGTAGAAATTAAAGATAGAGAAAGGAAGGTAGATAATTCATCTTGGAACTGAAAAGCTGGGGAAAAAAACAAGGTTATGTCCCTCAGAATTTACTAACTAATTGTTTACGTTTCATTCCCCTTTAAGCCTGAGTCTTGCATATTTCAAGTCAGGCGTGCTTCACGGATAATTTACGAAAAAGGAAAGTCGTGAAACAGAAATCAGATTTTTCTAGTGAGATGAAGTTAGATTTTCGGATAGGGGCAGTTCGTGTGTTAGTTTTGCTTGAGTAAATGTAGTTTTCTGCAGTGAATTAGAGTAGGAAATTACAATTTTGTTAGAATTTTGTTGGCGACGAATTCTTTGGATATCAGTAGTCGTTTGGAATTAATCTATGTTGTCTGCACTTGGAACTATCGTCTTGTTATGTTTTTCTTGGATTTGTTACTGCCATAGTTATACCAGTCACATCGTTCATAGTCTTTATCATCCTGTGCACCAATAAATTCATTATAACTTAACATGGCGGCTGCTGCTGCTGGTCTGTTTGATACTGAAAAGTATGATCGCTCCTGAGAAGTAAGTCTGTGAAGCGTGTAGTAAACAGAGGACAGAAGAGATTACAGACGACGAAAGAGATTGAGCCCGACTGTATTTGAAAGAGAAAGATCTCGACTGTGATGGAGTAAAGTCAGTATTGAGTAATAACCAAAAAGAAGATCACATATCTTGAGAACAGAGGTAGTATCCAAAGTGTGAAAACCAACAAATGTCTAGTAGTCTTTATGTGGCACGGTCGGCATACATACGGCCTTACGCGTTCGCATTTTTGGGTGATCTGGTCCGTATATGTGATAGACAGCAGGGAAGAGAGAGCACCTTATTTAACTGTCGATGTCAGCTAGGACACATAATATCTAATGTCCAATGTTCAAGCACTCTATTTCTCCTTCGATCTGATGTTAATTCACAATCCAAACTCTACTTTAACTCTTGGTAATCTACTGGCACCATGTCAATCCACAGCACTCGAACATTTTTTCTTATAATAAAAAAAGTCATTGCTGCCATTTTTTTAAACTGGGAAATAACGTAATGCTTATTTTTAACATTTGGAGCAGTTTCAAAATTATGAATTTCTAACTAGATGATAAAACCACACGACTGCTATTATTGTATTTATAATTTTTGTGAAGGTTAAATAACAATATAAGCTAAATTTCGTTCTTCGGTAGAAACATGGCGGACGGGTTTAAAAGGAAAGATTCTGGGAATATGTGAGAAAAATAACTTAATGTAGGCAAATAACGCTTTATAACTACACAACCAAAGTATATCCTGCGAAAGGGATCATTCTTGCCCCTTTTAAACTCATCTGAAGTCTGTAAAGAGTTGTGGGCGATATATACATGTGATATTTCTGTACGTTCAGTGTTCGAGAAACAGCCAGGAAGCATTTGCCAGATAACACTATAGCAGACACGGACCCTAACCTACAAACAGTTAAATTTGGAAAGACGCCGCATAAAAATCTGACAGAAAATGAGTTAAAACAACGCGATTTCCGCCTCCGAGGAACTTAACGTAACTCCTGGGTGATATCGGAACTCACTGGAACTCATTGGTTGTGGTAATCGATTCTTGAATGGCAGCGTTTATTTGTGTAAAGAATACCAGAGACAGTCTGACACAAAGCAATCTTGAGATCGCAAACGATAGATAGGAAGGTTTATTTTAATCATTATCTCCTGCACAGTCGTTTAAAAATCGATGCTGCCATTTCTTCGTCGGCTGCCCTCGTTAGCCAGCCTGTGAGTGTTGGAATGTGTCGTATTAAGTGCTGTTACACGTCTCTTACAAATAGATATGTCCTACAATTATGAGAAAAAAAGCTACAAATTATTTATATCTTCATCTATCAATGAACTGGTTGGCGCAGTGGCTAGGCGCTTCATCTACTAACCCGGTGGTAACGGGTTCAAATCCCAGCAGGGAAGTTTTTTTTTTGTCTGGTACCACCGCATCAGAAAGGTCCCCGGGGTCCTCCACCCAGCCTCTAAAAACGGGTACCAGAGAAATCTGGGAAGGTAAATGAGGCCAGGTGTGATACTGACCACATCAGAGTTTCATGTGCCGAAGGTCTTGAAAACACTTGCCAACAGCGTACCCCGAAATGGAAAATGGGATTTTACTTTTGCCTTATTTACGTCGCCTTCTTCAATATTATTTTTCAAAAACAGACAAAGTTTATCGTCTATGTTCTGTCTTGAATTTTACAGAAAGCCAAATCTGTGCTCTTTTTAATTTACTGTGAGTATTCCTCGTTGATTCTATTTTGATAAATTTGTACTATATTTAAACAGACGTTATCTATATCAAGTATTGGTTAGTCAAACTGTTTTCCGCATTCCCAGTGCTTGAACAAGAAAAACCAAATAAAACCATTTATATGCTGCATGTTCAAGCAATGAACAAACATCGAAATGTAGCATACGAGTACAATGTAACTAAGTGTAATCGACGTATGAAAGGAAAGAACTTCTATTCACAAAACTTACCTTATCTTCAAGCCTGTACTTGTATAATAGTTCTGAACATTCCAGATTCCCAATCCTTCCTTTTAAATCCAAGCTACTCCCCAGAATCCTCCACAATATATTAAATCATAATCCAGAAAGGATTTCCACCACTATATCTTCTTTTTTTCATGGTTGTGAAATTCCTCTCCAGGGTAGTCAACTTACTTCCAAGTTGAGAATCACTAGTCTAATGTCTCACATTTGAGAATCGCTGGTTTAATGGTTCTACTTTGAGACTCAAGTGTCTAGATGTTTTCCTATTGGGAGTAACTGATCTAATAATTCCCTATTGAGAGTAACAAGTCTAATGGTTCCCTGTTCAGAGTAACTGATCTAATGGTTCCCTATTGGGAGTAACTGATCTAATGGTTCCCTATTCAGAGTAACGGATCTAATGGTTCCCTATTCAGAGTAACTGGTCTAATGATTCCCTATTTGGGAGTAACTGGTCTAATGATTCCCTAATGAGAATAACTGGTCTAATGATTCCCTATTGGGAGTAACTGGTCTAATGATTCCCTATTGAGAGTAACTGGTCTAATGATTCCCTAATGAGAATAACTGGTCTAATGATTCCCTATTGGGAGTAACTGGTCTAATGATTCCCTATTGGGAGTAACTGGTCTAATACCCTCCCCACACCCCCCCCCCCCACCTCACTTGAAATTCACTGTTCTCATACCTCCCTGTTTAGAATCGCTGTCTACATGCCTACTCTTTGAGCCGTCGTAATCCGTTCCCAAACTGACACGATCCTGTGCCTCTTAACATCTTCACCGGATTGGTTGCAAAGAACACCAGCTCACAGTTCTAGGAAGAACACCAGCTCACAGCTCTAGGAAGAACACGTTTGCTACACTAGTTTTCTATGTTGAATGACAGAGTCTGAACAAGAGATGAGAGTTATTTGGAGAGTGTCATATATATATATATATATATATATATATATATATATATATATATATATATATATATATATATAGCGAGAGAGAAAGAGAGAGAGAGAGAGTGATAAGTGTCTAAAAAGTCCGACGAATGGTCCGATATTTCAATGGCAACATGGACCAGGTGCGTGGCCATGCACATGGCTATCCAAGGCCACATCGAGAAGCGCCACCTAGCGTGGAATACACGTGGCCGACAGAGTAAACCCGCAGCGGGCAATCGGATGTAGTCAGTGTGAGAGGTATGGTCAAAGTGCAGTGGAGCAACGACAGAACATCAATTTCTGCTACAAATTGAGAAAAACGGCGACGGAGACGCATGAAATGTTGGTGCACGTGTACGGAACAGAAGCCGTGAGCAGAAAATGTGTTTAAAAATGGTTCAAAACGTTTTCGCGAATGAAAGGAAACGAATGAGGATGAGCCACTTTCGGGTTGGCTGTCGACAAGCAGAACCACAGACATGACTGAAGGAGTGCGACAAACGCTGACACGAGATCGGCAACTGACTCTACGATTGATGGTAAAGAAAATGAGCATTAAGAAGGACATTTCATGCGTCTCTGTCGCCGTTTTCCCCAATTTGTAGCAGAACGTGATGTTCACTCGTTGCACAGTTGCACTGTAACCATACCTCTCACACTGACTACATTCGATCGCCTGCTGCTGGACAAAATGACAATGAGATAAACACAACAACAGAACTGATGACAGGTCGGAAACTGTGGAGAGACATGGTCGCCAATCCCTCCAGCCATGGCACATGATGATGATGATGTACCAGTAATGACCAAATGAAATAACATTTAGAAACACCCGGAAATTGAATTTTTGGGGATAGAAAAAGCAGAACGTATAGTCCTAGACAGACAACAGAGACATGATTAAGTACTATTACTTTACAGCCATTTGGTTACTCAACATGGTTAGACGCGTGTATCAGCTTTCCTGTCGCAGGCAATAACTTCTTACTAGATTTAGTCAACAGACGTGCTTCTTTAATTTAACATCAACCTTTTCATCGCTTGTCTCCTCCTATTTTTCTGCGCTTTTCTTTAGAGTTTTATCTTCTTGCTAGCTCTTCTATTCCAATTAAAAGTTCCTGATAATAAAAAAAGTGAACTAATTATTTCTTTGCTTTTATAAATACAATTTGAGTCTTCAAAAGAATTTCTTTAAAAAACGTTTAATTAGTTTAATTAAGTAGTCTGCTTCTTCCTCACAATACGTTATCATGAAAGCAACCCTTCAGGTAATTAGCCACGTATTTTAAGCTACAATTTGTCTTTTTGTACGGTTGAGGGGTAAGCGTATATATATATATATATATATATATATATATATATATATATATAATATCCTTCCCGTGCCGTTAAACGTCACATAGGGCTCGCAAAGTAGTTCGCCAATTTTTCCTGTCTTCGGCGAGTCTTTTAACCTCATCAAAGGATTTTATGCCTTTTAATTTGGCCTCTCTTAATAATGTCCTCTTCAGAGTTTCACGCGGTCTGCCTCTTTTTCTTCGGCCTGTTGTGTTCCACTTGATAGCTTGTTTTGGGATTCTCTGATCATTTCTTCTCATCAAGTGACCAACATATGTCCATCTCCTATTCCTGATCACCCATGAGACTGGTTGTTGTTCAGTCATCTGTCTTATCTCTGCATTGTTCTTGAATTCATTCCACTTGATGCCGAGTATTTTCCTTAGGCATTTGTTTTCAAAAGAGTCTCTAATTTCTTGTCTATTTCTTTAGTTGTTTTCCAGCTTTCGCATGCATAAATGAGGGTGGATATTACATTTGAATTGAATAGTCTTAACTTGGTTTTTGTGCTTATAACTTTTGAATTCCATATGTTCTCAAGATTCTTGAAGATTAATGCTGCTTTTGAAATTCTGATCCTAACTTCCTTTCTAGTGTCACCATCCTGGTCTATGTAGCTGCCAAAGTATGCAAATTGATTGACTTCTTCAATATCTGTCCCTTCTATGTGTATTTTTCCATTTTGATTGAGAGGAATTTTCATTATTTTTGTTTTGTCCTTGTTAATTTCAAGTCCTATTTTGCTAGCCAGTGAAGACAGGCTATCTGTTTTTTTGTGTGCATGAAATTCACATTATTACTGATAAGAGTTATGTCATCAGCAAAATCAAGATCTTCTAGTTGGGTCCCATGTACCCAGCCAATACCTGTGTTACCTGTGCAGCATTTTTTCATTATGAAGTCCATTCATTCATTCATTCATTCCTTTGCATGTCCCTTGCGGAACTTTGCCTCCCAAACAGCACTCCTGTAGGCCTCTCGGTTGTGAGCAAGATGGCCTGCTGCTGCTGCATCCATTTCCAGATCATCAACGATGTCTTGCAGCCATCTTCGTTTCGGTCTTCCTCTCTTTCTTTTTTCTATTGTAATCCCAAAAAGTAAAGGAGACAGTATACATCCTTGTTTCACGCTTGTTTCAATCTGGAACCATTCACTCATCCCTTCTTCTGTCTTGACTGCACAAACATATCCATTGTATAAGTCCTTACTGATGTTGACAATTTTAGATGGTATTCCATATAGACATAAAATTCTCCATAATGAATCTCTGTGTATGCTATCAAATGTCTTTTTAAAATCTATAAAGTTCAGTATTAATGGTTTCTGCTTTTCAATATGGTCTTCAAGTATTATTCTTAGAGTAAAGATCTGGTCGAGACAGCTTCTCCCTTTTCGAAATCCTGCTTGTTCTTCTCTCATTGCAGTATCCACTATATCTTTGAGTCTGTTCAAAGTGACCTTGCAAAATACTTTTGACACAACTGATATTAAGGTATATATATATATATATATATATATATATATATATATATATATATATATATACACACAGGGTGCTTTTAAAGTCACACTACACTTTCTATCTAAAAATAAAGAAAATTACGTCATAAAAAATGTACTGCATAGTCAATCGTGAAGAAAAATGCTGTGAATGGTTGCCATCTTTCCATGATTGCTATTTGGGTTTCTTGGTATATTTCCAGAAGATACTTTACCATTTTTTCCCTTCCGGGCAGTGACATCTGCCAAATATCGTGGACACAAAAAAGAACACATATATCTATACTACAAGAGCTTAATATTGAAGAAGG
The DNA here is from genome assembly GCA_009760885.1 of Achatina immaculata. NCBI lineage: Eukaryota > Metazoa > Mollusca > Gastropoda > Stylommatophora > Achatinidae > Lissachatina > Lissachatina immaculata. Next base: position 37,367,893 of record CM019699.1, on the reverse strand, counting down.
CTGGCTAGTAAAGAGGATTAAAGAGAGAAAACTTAAATATTTTGGACACATTAAACGTCATGATAATTTAGAGAAGACCGTATTAGAAGGATACATAATGGGAAAAAGAAAAAAGAGGAAGATCAAAACGAAGATGGCTGCAAGACATCGTTGACGATCTGCAAATGGATGCAGCAGCAGCAGGCCATCTTGCTCACAACCGAGAAGCCTACAGGAGTGCTGTTTGGGAGGCAAAGTTGCGCAAGGGACATGCAAATGAATGAATGAATGGTTGGTTGCCATCTGCTGGAGTAATTTTTTGCGCTCAAATCAGAATGGTGTTATCAACGGAAGAAATAATTTTTTATTTTGGTTGAACAAGTATTTCGAAATGGTGGTCGATACACACGGATGGTTGTTCAAAGATTTATAGCAACATTTCCTGATAAACAATTTCCTCATCGCACTACGGTTAGAAATTTGCTGAATAAGTTTCGTGATACGGGAACTGTGGAAGATGCTCCGCGATCTGGTAGGCCTGGTGTGTCTAAAGAAAAATATCTAGATATCCTGAAAAGTCCGTGCAAGTCCTTAAAGAAAATGTCGTAAGAAGTGAACGTATCACTGATCACAGTGCACAAAATTCTTAAACATGGGTTAAATTTTCATCCATACAAGATTTCTGTTGTGTCTGAACTAAAAGAGTGTGACAATTAATCCAGAGTCAACTACTTCTCGTGGTTTCAAGCATTTTTAGCTGAAGAAGACGAGTCAATTCTCGATTTAACACTCTTCTCTGATGAGGCATGGTTTCATCTATCTGGATACGTTAATAGCCAAAATAATCGTATGTGGAGCAGTGTTAATTCCAGTGCATTTCATGAAGTTCCGCTACACGATGCGAAAACTGGGGTATGGTGTGCGTCAGTAGAAAACGCTTAATTGGACCAATTTTCTTCGACAACACTATAAATGCCGATCGGTACCGTACTGACATTCTAGAACCTTTTTTAGAACAGCTAAATGAACGTGAAATTGAAGAAGCGTGGTCCAGCAAGATGGTGCAACTGCACACACAGCAAGAGCAACACACGGTTTTTTGGAAGAAATTATGGCAAATCGCATAATATCTCGGGGAATTTGACTGCTCGTTCCTCACATCTAAATCCATTAGATTATTATCTATGATGTTTCTTGAAAGGAAATGTTTACAAAAATAATGTACAAACAATTGAGGACCTGAAAGAAGCAATCAGAACTACCATTCAAGAAATAACAACAGACACTCTGCACAAGGTATTTGACAATATGAAGAGTCTGACAGTCATGTCTTGAAGCCCGTAGTGGACATTTCCAACACCTGTTATAATGAATATTTCAGGGGTACATTCCAGCTAACCCAAAACAGCGTTGTATCATTACAGTCACTATTGTAACTAATTAAAAGACTTTTTAGGACATTTTGTGATGACGTCATTTACTTCATTTTTCAATTTTTTTTTCATAGAAAGTGTAGTGAGACTTTAAAAACACCCTGTATGTATATATATATATATATATATATATATATATATATATATATATATATATCAACCTTATATGGCGATTATATTTTCAAGATCTCAATTCTCGGTGCGTCCAATTTCAGATTTTTATTATAGTTTTTAATAACTGTGTTAAACTGATTGATTTGTTGTTGTAATGTTACTAGTTTAAATTATTGCAGTATTTGTTTGTTGTAACACTGATAGTCTGGTTACGCGCAATATTATTTGTGTGTGATTCACGTGTAATGCATATTTGTAATTCATATACTCATTAGGACTATTAGTTCTTGTAATGGTGGTTTGACTGCGAGCAATATCAATAGTTGTAATGTTGGTAGCTTGACTGCGGGTAATATCAGTAGGTGTAATGTTGTTAGTTTGATTGCGGGTAATATCAGTAGGTGGAATGTTGTTAGTTTGACTGCAGGTAATATCAGTAGGTGTAATGTTGTTAGTATGACTGCAGATAATATCAGTAGGTGTAATGTTGGTAGCTTGACTGCGGGTAATATCAGTAGGTGTAATGTTGTTAGTTTGATTGCGGGTAATATCAGTAGGTGGAATGTTGTTAGTTTGACTGCAGGTAATATCAGTAGGTGTAATGTTGTTAGTATGACTGCAGATAATATCAGTAGGTGGAATGTTGGTAGCTTGACAGCGGGTAATATCAGTAGGTGTAATGTTGTTACTCTGACTGCGGGTAATATCAGCAATATGTTGGTATTGGACTGCAGACTATATATATATATATATATATATATATATATATATATATATATATGTGTGTGTGTGTGTGTGTGAGTATTATGGGAAATGTGGGTTGAAAAGTTAGCATTAAGGACTGAAACCTGGGACGCTGAGGACGACTGATCTGCCCAATCTCCGGTAATTTTACACATAATTTACATTATCTGCTGTGCAAAAATCTAATGTTGTCATTTTATCCTGTTTGACAAGCACTGTGCTGTAGCAACAGATAACCTCTGTACTGTAGTACACAGATAACCAATGTATTGTAGAAACATGCAGCCTGTGTACTGTAGTAATGGGTACCTGCCGAACTGTAATAACAGATAACCTCTGTATTGTAGTGACAGATAACCGCTGTATTGTATTGTAGCAACATATAAATGCTGTTGTAAAATATTACCATATATTATTGATTCTTGTGTTATTTATTAAGTCTCGCATGTTCTACGGACTTCATTTCAAGGGATTCGTGCGCTTCTTCTGGACAGGGAAAATGACAAACCAACCTGTGGCTTTGATGGAAATCCCAAATTTTCTACCTCTTTCACATCCCAACTATCCAAAAATTTACTACTCTGTGTCCGGAGCACGGCTAAATCTTTAGTCTACAGTATGGTGCTACTCTGTGTTCGGAGCACGGCTAAATCTTTAGCCTATAGTATGGTGCTACTATGTGTCGAGGGACAGCTAAATCTTTAGCCTATAGTATGGAACTACTATGTGTCGGGGGACGGCTAAATCTTTAGCCTACAGTATGGTGCTACTATGTGTCGGGGGACGGCTAAATGTTTAGCCTACAGTATGGTGCTACTATGTGTCGAGGGACGGCTAAATCTTTAGCCTATAGTATGGTGCTACTATGTGTCGAGGGACGACTAAATCTTTAGCCTATAGTATGGAACTACTATGTGTCGAGAGACGGCTAAATCTTTAGCCTACAGTATGGTGCTACTATGTGTCGAGGGACGGCTAAATCTTTAGTCTACAGTATGGTGCTACTATGTGTCGAGGGACGGCTAAATCTTTAGCCTATAGTATGGTGCTACTGTGTGTCGAGGGACGGCTAAATCTTTAGCCTACAATATGGAAATAGGACAGGCATTACAACTTCACGTGGACCCCTGCTTCCATACTGCTGGCCCCCAAACCAATGTTCAACCCAGGACCGTTTCCTTCATGGCCAGTTTTCTTGAATCAACTACCCCCGTGCAAGCAGTTAACCCCACTTCTAGGGAATCCTTCTTCTATCATACAAATCCATCCTCCACCAACAATAAATTACAAAACCCTAACAACTGTTTTATCAAACCAAACAGGAAAATACTTTATTACTAAAACAGCACTCCAAAACCAAGCAAAGTGTTTCCGAGCATAACTTCCACATAAACAGATCCAATGCATATCAATAAACACATAATCTCAAACGTACCATTTTTTACAGCTGCAGCTACAGCTGTGTTATAAGCTCTCCCTTTCCTTGGAAAGGAACCATCACAAGCAGATTCTCTCTCTTCAACAACACAGAAACACAAACCCCAGGCAGATGTGCCCCCATCCCCACATATAAATCAAGGTTGTCAATAACAGTCAACAACACGTAGCTATTAAAATATATTAAAAGAGCAAATACTTATCTTCTGGCTCAAACTAAAAGGCTTATACTCACATGAATCCACAGTTTTATACACAATGCGACAGAATGTGAGCCGCAAGAAATGGCATCTCCATCACGCTACAGATAACAACACATAAGTTACATGTCCCTTCCAATCAATCTTTGCCTAGCAATGTAACTCAAGCAAAGTATGTTGTACAACTTAAGTCTTCGAGAAAAAAAATTGCAGTTCATAACTCATTAGTCTTATCCTAAACTAGTTAGTTCATAACAAATGAAAATGTCACACTTACGACTGCTGACACCATATTTTTACTGACACTTACAATCAGGAACATATAACAAATCACACGAACAGGAACATATAACAACTCACACGAATAGGAATATATAACAACTCACACGAACAGGAACATATAACAAATCACACGAACAGGAACATATAACAACTCACACGATTAGGGACATATAACAACTCACCCGAACAGGAACATATAACAACTCACACGAACAGCAACATATAACAACTCACGCGAACAGGAACATATAACAACTCACACGAACAGGAACATATAACAACTCACACGAACATATAACAACTCACACGAACAGGAACATATAACAACTCACACGAACATGAACATATAACAACTCACGCGAACGAGGCGGCTCGAGCAGCACTCTGAGATAATCGCTGACAAGACACTCATACTCACGACCCGCACATCTCGATCATACATTTATCACTTCAAGTCAGCGGACAAAGCCCCCCCCCCCAATCCCACAGTATACACAATGCTGTCGGCCATACACCTAAACGAGACACCAGGTCACTAAGAAAAATCTAACACATTCGCGGTTACCTGTCCACCTGTCACGTGCTCAGCCACGTTTTACATCCACCCGAGAACTACGAACTACGTGAACTAAGAACTATGTGAATTTGATCATCGCAACCGGCCGCATTACGACAACCAGACCCCGCCCGTTCACAATCCTGTACTGCAGCAACATATAACCGATATACTGTTATAACAGGTCCACCTTCTAGGGGGCTCTCGGTTATCCAGTTTGACGTGGATCTGCTGCCCGATCCATGTGGGAGTCAAAGGCAGTGAGAAAGCGGATAACCTGGCAGACAAGGCATTAGTTCAGGGAAACCTAAAACTGGACAATGAGGAGATTGCAAGAGCCACATTGGATAGGCTGCGTATCGGGTTGAATGATGACAGTCACATCAGAAGAGTGATTCAATTTGGAGAGAAATGGGGAAGTGGGCGTCTTCACCCCGGAAAAGGGGAGGGGGGGGGGGTGAAGACGCTTGTCCAAGGACGCTATCAGCGACCCATAGGTGATATGCCAGCGTCAGGGTTAGCGACCCATAGGTGATATGCCAGCGTCAGGGTTAGCGAACCATAGCTGATATGCTAGCGTCAGGGTTAGCGAACCATAGCTGATATGCCAGCGTCAGGGTTAGCGACCCATAACTGATATGCCAGCGTTAGGGTTAGCGAACCATAGCTGATATGCTAGCGTCAGGGTTAGCGAACCATAGCTGATATGCCAGCGTCAGGGTTAGCGAACCATAGCTGATATGCCAGCGTCAGGGTTAGCGAACCATCGCTGATATGCCAGCGTCAGGGTTAAGAGCCAAATCTGACCAAGACCCTGTCCCGCCTCTCCGTGTGACCCCCAGTAACAGGCATAGACTGGATAAAGGGGCAGGGATCACCATAGTCCCCATGGCGGTGGGGTCTGCTAGAGAAGCGGTGCACACCCCCAGCTTTTTAGCTGTACTCCAGGACTGTAAAAATAGCCGCTATAACCCCCTCCCACGCAAATACGATGCTGTGCCTCAACACCTCTACAGCATCGGCGACAAAGAACAACAGCTCGCAGTTGCAGGGAGTTCGTACAAGTCCCCGAAAGAAGTGGTTTAGCACGTTACCCACAACCAGTGTGTGACTGGCTCCATCAGCAGGCGCACACATTGTGAGTGTTGGAACGGAAGGCGGTGCGCGTATGGGAATGCCAGGAGTGCGTCAGGACGTGTGGGTTACAAGCTACTGTGAATGTTTCGTCACTCTTTTACTAATGTTTGCTGTGTATTTAGTAATACTTGTACAAACCTGAATGTTTTGTACAGAGTGAAAGTTGAATGGAACTCGGCAGAATATCAGATAGCTCTGTGAGCACGATTCTTTTATCTTTTGAAACTAGACTTCGCTCTTTTTGATAGCAGACTCGCTATCTCTCTACCTTTCTCTCTCTGTTCTCTATGCCTCTCTCTGTTTCTCCCTGTTCTCTGTGTCTCTTTATCTCACTCTGTTCTCTATGCCTCTCTGTATCTCTCTCTGTTCTCTATGTCTCTCTGTAATATATATCTCTATCTACAAGTTCTCTATGCCTCTCTATGTCTCTTTCTGTACTATATGGGTCTCTGTATCCCTCGCTGCTCTATATGCCTCTCTGTCTCTCTCTTTTCTCTATGTCTTCCTCTATGTCTCTGTCTCCATCTGTATCTGCATGTCTATTTCTATGCGTTTCTGTCTCTCTGTCTTTGTCCTTCTAAAGCTATGTCTCCCTTTGTTTCCCTGTCTCTGTCTCTGCCTGCTTTCTATTTCTCCCTCTGTGTCTCTCACTTTTCTCTATGTCTCCTTCTGTGTCTGTCTCCCTCTGTATCTCTCGCTGTTCTATAATTCCTCTCTGTGTCTCTCTTTTCTTTATGTCTCCCTCTGTTTCTCTCTCTGTTCTATATGTCTCTCTGTGTCTCTCACTTTTCTCCATGTCTCCCTCTGTTTCTCACTGTTCTAAATGTCTCTTTGTGTCTTTCTTTTATCTGTCTCCATCTGTGTCTCTTCGCTGTTATATATGTCTCACTGTGTCTTTCTTTTCTCTATGTCTCTCTGTGTGTCTCTTCGCAGTTCTATATGTCTCTCTGTGTCTCTCTCTTTTCTCTATGTCTCCCTCTGTGTCTCTCGCTGTTCTATATGTTTCTATGTATCTCTCTTTTCTCTGTGTCTCTCTTTTCTCCATGTCTCCCTCTGTGTCTCTGCCTCCCTCTGTGTCTCTCGCTGTCTTTCCCTCTGCTACTTTGTCTCAACATATCTATGTCTCCGTCTCTCGCTCTCTCACTCTCTCTGTGCTTCTGTCTCTGCACCTCTATGTCTCTGTCTTTCTCAGTCTCTCTGTGCCTGCATCTCTGTCTTTCTCAATCTCTATATACTCTCTCTCTCTCTCTCTCTCTCTCTCTCTAGCCATTAAGCTCATTAAAAAGTATTCTCAACACTGAAAGCCCTTTGAAGTCATGGAATACCAGTTTAAAATGCACCTTAATGCAAACAGAGAATATTTTTTTTCGTTCTCATGAATATGATCTTTCAAGAAAGATGAACTATAACTGCTAAGTGGCAACGTTACTGAATCGGGATATCTGTCTCCTAGATTAACAGAAGTGTTGCCAAAATGGCAGTTTTCTTTGGCGATTTCTCAAACAGTGAAAGACCTTGATGCATTCTGCAGGTCTTTATTCCAGCGGTTTCCAATCTGGGGTTGCCAGCCAAATTAGGGTCGCAGGAGGTGTGTGGTAGGATCGCTAGAAAATATTGTATATCATAATTTTTTTATTGAATATAAATATTTTATCTTTTTTTTATGGGCCAGAGGTCATGTACTATTTCCTGTTTAGGGGCGGATCATATACCATTGCTTGTTCAGGATAGAGAGTTACGTAATATTCCTTGTTTAGGGTAGATAGTTACGTAACATTGCATGTTTAGTGTGTCGGGTCACGCGCACCTTTGCCTGTTTAGGGTTGCGGGTCATATGGCTTGGCATGTTTAAGATCGCGGATCAAGCACCTTTGCTTGTTTATGGTCGGAGGTCACGTAACATTGCTTGTTTAGGGTTGCGGGTCATACAGCTTTGCTTGTTTAAGGTCGCGGATCACGTACCTTTGCTTGTTTACGGTCGTGGGCCACGTAACATTGCTTGGTTAGGTCTGCGGTGCACCCACCACTGGTAATTTATGGTTGTTGGGTCAAGTACCTTTGCTTGTTTACGGTCACGGATTATACAGAGGCACGGGTTAAGAACGGTGCTAGTTTCATCTGCAGCAACAGCAATAACAATGACGACGACACAGGAACAGCCTTTTACTAACGACAAATACTCCAGATCAATCGACTAAGGGCCGGTCGTATTCTTCTCTACATCGCTTCTATGAAGAGTCGTCTTTGTGTGACCTTTGACCACTTTCAGGTCTTTTCTGGCCAGAACTTGTGGTACCTTTCTCAACATTCTTAATCTTTGGGAGAGGCAGATCTTTTTCTTCTGTATTTTCTCTTTTCCCTCCGCCTCTATCTTTTCTCTCTTTTCCCTTCTCTCTCTCTCTCTCTCTCTGACTTCCTTCTCTTCCTCTATCTCTTTTCTCTGCCCCCCCCCCCGCATTCTCCCCTCTCCGTTCAGATGAAAGAAGAAAGAGAGAAGGAAAGGAGGGAGTGGGAGAGGAAAGGGATGGAAGGGAGATAAGGGGAGAGAGAAAGAGAGGGAAGCAAGGGAAAGAAGGAGAACGGAGGAGAAAGAGGAGGGAGAGAGAAAATTTGAGACAGACAAACGAGGAGAGAGAAGGAAGGGAAGGAGAGACGGAGGAGAGAGTGACGGGGGGGGGGGGGGGGTAGGAGAAAGGAAAGATTAAAAAAAGAGAGGGAAGGAAGAGAGAGGCCTGGCCTGTAGTGTTTATCTACAAAGCACTATAATATTACTACTATACGTGTTACGTATCACGCACTATAACATTACTTCTATACAGGCTACGTATCACGCACTATAACATTACTTCTATACGGGCTACGTATCACGCACTATAACATTACTTCTATACGGGCTACGTATCACGCACTATAACATTACTTCTGTACGATTACGTACCACGGACTACAACACTACTTCTATACTGTTACGTATCAAGGCTGGCTTTAAGATTACGCTGAAGAAAATGTTGGTAACTACTGGCCTACCTTTATAGCTTGTTTTTCCACCCCTAAGTTGGGAACTACTGGCCTACCTTTATAGCTTGTTTTTCCACCCCTAAGTTGGGAACTACTGGCCTACCTTTATAGCTTGTTTTCCTGCTCCTAAGTTCTTCATAAATATTCATGAAATTTTAAAAACCAAAACCAGGGGTTAGTTATCCCGGACTCCTATTATATTCCACTTAAGTCATACAGAATGTCAAATTGTTTATCCGTCTCTGGCCAGTGTTCGTGTTAAATGGTGCGTGGAATCTGATGAGGAGGAACAGTGAACTTCTTAAAAGAAAAAAAAAAACTTGACAAATGTTACGTCTAGTTTTCATCTATATATAGATATATAATGTAGCAGGTAAGTGTTTTCACGTGAAGGGGAAAACTATTACAAAAGGTAATCATAGATTTAGGGAAAAAGGATCACAGGTTCCCGTTATGAATGTGTTATTGGCGGTAAATTATAACATTGAAAGGTTTCGCTGTTTATTTTTGTTATCAGTGCCAGAGTGTGTACACACAAACTGACAAACAAATAACTGTGCTCTGTTGCTGGAGGGTTGAGACAGCCAGGTTGTGCGTCGTGGCAGGGTTGGTGTGTTGTTGTTTCTCCTGTTTCTGACTGTTCCAGCTTCTGTTGTACTTGTGAGGAGCATATGTTTAACATCTTATGGTTTTGTTGTTTTATTCATCGAACGGGAGAGAGAGAGAGAGAGAGAGAGACGAGAAGAGAAAGAGATAAGGGAGGGGAAGAGAAAAAAAGGGAGGGGGAGAGAGAGAGGACAGAAAGAGAGGGAAAAGGAAGGAAGAGAGAGAAAAGAGGAAAGAGAGAGAGAAAACAGAGAGAGGGGGTGGGGGGAAGAAAGAGGAATGCGGAGAGATAAAGAAGAGCAGTGTGTGAGAGAGAGAGAGAGAGAGAATGGGGTGGGGGGGGGGAGAGCGCGAAAGGAAAGGAGGGAGAGACGAAAATGGAGGAGAGAGAGAGAAGGGAGAGGAGTGAGAAAAATCGGGATAGAGAAGTGAAGGAAGGGAGAAACGGAGAATGGAGGAGAACGGAGGGGGTACTGAGATAAAGGGGGAGGTGTGAGAAAGAGGGAGAGGAAGAGAAGGGGAGGGGAAAACAGAGATTGGAGGTATGTGTCTTGCCTATATTTACTAAAGAGAATAAACTGGATAGAGAAAAATATAAGCATAGATCCATGCAAAACCAACACTGAACAAAAAAACAACAGCAGCAACATTACAAACCGAGTAGAACAGATATTTAACTCTTTCCGTGCCGCAGGAAAAGAGGCGGACCTTCCTGTCCGTCCCACACAAAAAGCGCGGGTCTTGATATGTATAGGGGGTATAGTTGTAAAAGTGAATGTACAAAGTGTTTCCACTTTAAAAGTATACATATTATGCATGAAAATAGTTGTAAATGTAAGAAGATTTCATGAATGAAGAGTTTGTTTTTTTTAGGAAAAAAAAAGAAGTAGTGTGATAATTTTAGCTGATAATTGTGTAGTGCTTACCATCGGCGATGCCTAGATGTACAATGTTTACCATCGGCGATGCCTAGATGTACAATGTTTACCATCGGCGATTTCCAGATCAACTTTTTTTTTTTTATTTTTTATGCCCGCATGGGCTCGCTAGATAATTTTACCACATGTGTGGTGAGGGTTGTTGATTAAATATCTATTTTGCGAATTTCAATGTCCAGGTTTGACTAACATCAGAACTACATTACATCCAGTACCATCATCAAGACAAAGAATCTGACTAACATCAAAACCACACTACATCCAGTGCCATCATAAAGACAAAGAGTTTGACTAACATCAAAATCACACTACATGCAGTACCATCATAAAGACAAAGAGTTTGACTAACATCAAAATCACACTACATGCAGTAAGATAAAGTCGTATGGTTCTGACCCCGCTACAGGACCACCACTGGGCCAGCATGCAGTAGAAAACACTCCAAATGAGAAGTTTAAAAAAAAAAACAGAATAAGACAGTCCATGAAGAAGATGGAAGTGGCAATAAAATAAACCTTAATTATCTTCTTATACGACACAGATGGCTGCAAGACATCGTTGATGATCTGCAAATGGATGCATCAGCGGCAGGCCATCTTGCTCACAACCGAGAGGCCTACAGGAGTGCTGTTAGGGAGGCAAAGTTCCGCAAGGGACATGCAAATGAATGAATGAATGCCACAAGCTGATGCACAGTCAAAAAATATGTTTGTCTCTTGAGAACTATAAGATACCAGAGAAAGGAGGCAAGACAAGACAAGACAAAACAAGACAAGACAAGACAAGACAAAACAAGACAAGACAAGACAAAACAAGACAAGACAAGACAAAACAAAACAAGACAAGACAAGACAAAACAAGACAAGACAAAACAAGACAAGAGAAGACAAGACAAGACAGCTTTTAAAAACTGTTTGGTTTTACCCTTAACTCTTCCATTCCTACACGGCACCAGCCGCCTTGGTAATCTTGGCCTTGGTCAACGCGCAGTTCAATATTTAAGCCAAGTGGCTCATTCCCCAACCCAACCCATACTTTTGAACTATAGAGTAACTTCGTCTCAGAGTCTTTCTATCAAAATTTCTGGTAAAACTTTACTCTGGCAGAAAATGAAAATTAATTCATCATCAAAAGAGTTAATTTGGGTAATCCCGAAAGAAGTAAGAAATGGAATTTTAAAAATGTTTACTGCTAATAATAATAATAATAATAATAATAATAGAACATATTACAACCTGGCGCATATAAAATTAGCCACAGGTCAGTTCGGCGTGCTGGTCTACCTGCATGTGAGTCTTACAGTATTCAACTGAACAACACGTGTTTATAGTAGAAGAGTATGTTAGCACATGTTCCATCCATGTTGGTTCATGATACAAAATATTCCGGTGCCACTGTTCCTGAAGAAAAAAAATATAGGAGCAACCATCCGTGACTTGGGGGGGGGGGGGGGGGGGGGGGGAACATGGCGTGAAACTGGTTCTGTGGAAACAGTGGACTGTACGCACGGCAGGCGCTGTTTATAGAAGTAGGGGAGACAATCGTGTATATTATTTTTGCACTTTTAGCGGCCCCTGCCTTGCAGTCATTTTTTTTTTTACTTCCGGTGTCAACTTTCCAGAGGGTTTTAGAAAGGTCTCGGGACCAGGTGGGGGTCACGTGACAGAGTGAATGTTTTACTCGTTTGAATGTGGATCGCCCTGGGGGGGGGGGGGGGGGGGGTTGTAGCGGGTTGTTCAAAACATGTTGTCTAGTATGTAGGATTCTGCAGAATTGTATTGCTAATGTTCTCTGGTTGGCATGCTAGCTTGGTTCGTGTGTTGGACTGCCATATAGTAGGGGCATATCTTAGTTTTTGGTGTCTTTTTTTCCATTTCATCCATTTCCACCCAGTAATTAAACGTCATATCTGCTGATACTCCAGTTTTGTTGGGTCGCTGTTCCTGTGTGTTGATCCAACTTTGGATGTGAAAGAGCTTCGGCGAGTCTGATATGTGAAACAGCGTATAGTAACTTCAGGTCGTAATTCAAACTTCACCAGAGGAGCATCATACGTATTGATATGCTAATACTGGCACAGGTCATCGGCATAACAAATCATATATCCAGCCTATCTAGCGACAATCAGATCATATATCCACCCTGTCTAGCGACAATCAGATCATATATTCAACCTGGTTGGAGACAATCAAATCATATATCCAGCCTGGTTGGCGACAATCAAATCATATATTCAACCTGGTTGGTGACAATCAAATCATATATTCAACCTGGTTGGAGACAATCAAATCATATAGTCAACCTGGTTAGCGACAATCAAATCATATATCCAGCCTGGTTGGCGACAATCAAATCATATATCCAGTCTGGTTGGCGAAAATCAAATCATACATCCAAACTGGTTGGTGACAATTTCCATGTTCTGTGAAGTTTAAAAAATGCTTATTAATGTGTAAGCTGTTAAAGTTCTTTAAAGTTACAAATGTCGTTTATTTACCATACCAAATGTTGCCCATTTGTAACAAAACATTACAGCTATATTCTGCGACTGGCGCGGTCTTTATGTTCGATGTCCTGTTATATAGATGTTACACATTACCTATATTTTATGTGTCTGTTTTACTTTTCCTCCCTCAACTGATCAAGAATGGAATGATTGTTTGATAGAGGAAGAAAAATAAAGGAATGAGCTGATGAATGTTCTATTCGCGATCCAGCAAATTCAGAGTCATAGATAATATTAATTGGGAATACGTGGAAGGAGGGAAGAGGGAGGGGATGAGAGAGAGAAAGAAGGGGAGTTAAATAACACCTTTAGTAAAGATGACACCTCTACTGAAAATCAAATACATCACAACCAAAACAAAAAGAGTGTTGTACAACACAATTTTCCTCAAAAACTCTGAGTTATAAATGTCAAACATGGACACTAAAAGCCAATAATAAAAAGAAACATTATCACAACAGAAATGCGATGTTTGGGGAGAATATTAAACGCGACAAGAAGAGACAACAAAAAAAAAACACAGAAATGACTACCATCAGGGCAGAAAGTTGGAGTGACATCAGTTCTACGCTACATTTAGAGAACATCAAGTAAAATGATCTAGCTACGCTACACGAATACCGCCAGACAATACTGCTATACCACAGAAAACATTCACGCTAAGATTTGTAGGAAAGAGAGGAAAAGGCCACCCATGCAAAAAATGAAGGGGAGGAAATTACAGAAATCTTAAATGTTTTATTACATGAAAAGCAAATTGTCTACCCCTATCAACACGTCTACTTGTCTCTCTCAACACTGAAAGGTATATGAGGAACAGGACAATACAGGACAAAACAAGACAAGACAGGACAAGACAGGACAAGATAGGACACGACAGGACAAAAAGGGGAGGTGAAGAGAGAAGATGGTTTCTTCCTGTCGTGTCAGAAGCCGGTGTCCCTGCTGAAATATAGGACCTAACTTAATAACCACACAGACTCCCCTATGACAAGAACCCAATACATTACCATAGCAGCAAGAAAAGCTGTAGAAATTAAATTTACTTTTTACTACTCCATGCTATCACAATCACTTTCAAGAAAGAAAAGAATGATCAGTTAATGTAAAAGACCAACAGAATATAGCCTAGATCAGTCAGTCAGTAAGTCAGTCATCAACATGTCCCTTGCGGAACTTTGCCTCCCTAACAGCTCTCCTGTAGGCCTCTAGGTTGTAAGCAAGATGCCCTGCTGCTGATGCATCCATTTGCATATAATCAACGATGTCCTGCAGTCATCTTCGCCTTGGTCTTCCTCTCTTTCTTTTTCCCATTATGCGCCCTACCAAGAAAGACTGTCTTCTCTAATTCTAATGACGTTTAATATATCCAAAATATTAAAGTTTTCTCTGTTTAATCCTATTTACTAGCTAGCCTTCTTCAATATTATGTTCTTGTAGTGTGGATATATTTGTTCTTTTTTTTGTATCAATGACATCTGAAGAACTCTTCAGCATCATTTAGATTCAAAAGCATTTATGTGTTTCTCAGCTGTTTTGTTAAGTGTCTGGGTCTCACAGGCATATGTTCCGATGGGAAAGATGTATGCCCTTAAATATCTTATTTGTGTAGTTCTGTTTGTTCCTCTCCATAGCTTCTTTAGTTGTTTTATTTATTTATTTATTTATTTTTGAAGAGCGATAGATGTCCTCTTATTAATTTCCATCATTATATCTCCATTATTATTTAGTAGTGATCCAAGATATTCAAAACTCTCCACCTCTTCCAATTTCTCCTCACTGATATATATATATATATATATATATATATAAAAAGGCGAAGGACAGGCATTTGTGGAAAACCCTTGCGGAAGCCCCATGTGCCCTGGGCACTTAAGGTTCAGATATATATATATATATATATATATATTATATATATATATATATATGCTTGCCTTGCTTGTTTTGTTAATTGTCATCAATTTAGTTTTCTTCGCATTAAGATAGAGGTTTTGCTCTTCGCTGTTCTTACAGACTGACATAATTAGTTTTTCCATTCCTTTTTGTGTTGTAGACAGTAATACAGGCGAAGACCAAGAGAAAAAAAAAACAATCATGGAGAGTCTGACGCGATGGCACAACAACAAAAAATCACCAGCTGAACTCATGGAAAATAAGAAAGAGACTTGTGGAAAACCATGATCGCAAACGCCTACCGGCGTGGCACCTGATAGTGGTAATGATGTCCGACTTCCAGGTAGTTTGTTACGAAAGAAGCAAAGTTTTTCAATGCGAAGAAGAATGCTACTAGACTGGATGAAGCGATGTACGATAGCAGAGAAGCATACGGGAAGAGGCGTCAAAATTGATTGGACAACACTTTGGACCTGCAAAATGAAAGAAATATCTCAGTCATTTAGAAAGCTGCAAGATGAAGAGATCGTCATCAAAATCTGTCAGAAAACGGTACGAAAAATCCAACACAATGGCTGACTGCGCAGGAGATTCATGCAAACCAGAACTATAAAGGTAAAGGTAAAGTCCCCGTTTCCATGCCATTAAGGCATATTTTGGATACAGTGTTAGGCCCGTATTTCGAAGACCTTTCGGCACATGAAAGCGTGATGTGGTCAGCGTCACACCTGGGCCCACATTTACCTTCCCAGATTTCTCTGGTACCCATTTTTTAGAGGCTGTGTGGGTCACGGGGCCTTTTTCGTGTCATAGTACCGCACAAAATGAAACACAAATTAGATTAGTTGTAACCAGACCCGACAGGAAACGGGGGCTGAGGGGCCCAGTGTTGTACCCTTGGAGCCCGGGGCCCTGTTTTTCCCCTTCTTTTCTTATTACAAACTTCCTGTAAGCACTATCATGTTTCGCCTCCGGTTTACATACGGGGCCCTGAAGTAGCTGACCCCGGAATCATACTTGGCTTTCGGTGACCGTGCAGACAGACATAAATATTTTGGCCATATTAAACGTCATGCTTATTTGGAGAAGACCGTCTTGGAAGGGTGCATGATGGGAAAAAGAAAAAGAGGAAGATCGAGGCGAAAATGGCTGCAAGACATCGTCGATAATCTGCTAAATGGATGCATCATTAACAGGGTATCATGTTTGCAAGCGAGAGGCCTACAGGAGAGCTGTTAGGAAGACAGAGTTCCGCAGGGGACATGCAGATGACTGACTGACTGAGAGAGACATAAAGAGAAAGTATCATTGAAATAGAAATGTGTTTGAACATATATATATATACGAAATACGTAAATACACATTCAGATCCCACGAAATAGAGAGACGATAATTGTTGATATTTGCGCGCAACTTCGTATGCCATACAGTAAAATCTATAATGCAGCTCCATAGAAAGATAAAAAAAAATGTTCAAAAGAGCCTGTAGAAATTATTCAGCTGTAAATAAATAAGTCGATAAGCAGTTTTGCTGTTTAAATACAAGTTATCAGAAATAAACAGAGTGAAGTGAAGAGTCGGTTCAAAAGAAGTCGGGTATTAGATTCTGTGTGTAGACAGCTGTTTATTAGATAAATTCTAGTTTTATAGACATCTAGACATTATAAACTCTAGTTTTACAGTCATCTAGACATTAGACATGTTCCAGATATACACACAACTAGATATTAGATTCTGGTTATTTAGCTGGCGGGATATTAGATTTTAGATGGAAATTCATCTAAGCATTAATCAGGCTCCAGGTTGTATGAACAAATATTTTATCTTCGTATATAAAGTGTCCAAATGTCTCGTATTATATGGTGCAGACTCGTATTTTAAGGATTTGCCTCAGGAATAGTATTACTTTGGTAGGGGCGCCTAAATATCTCCTATTTTAAGCATATGCCCCATAGTGTCCTGATTTCTTATTTAATATCGTGTATGTTCTGAAACACCCAGAATTTTGTAAACGTTGTCTAGTCTGGCATTGAGCGTTCCACATCTGACATGTTGGGCTTCACCTCTCCATTGATACCAGTCTAGCTAACCAGGCACCGGATTGCCATTAACCCCATGGTGGTGGAGTCTGCTAAAGAAGTACTGGACACCCCCTGTACTCAGGTACTGAGAAAAATAGCCGCCATAACCCGCTCTCTCAGGCAGGGACAGTTTTCACCGCATCTATTGCAAACAACACCAGTTTGCAGTTCCAAGAAGAACAAGAAGAACAAGAACAAGTACATCAATAAGAAAAACAACAACAATAACAATTACAAGAAGAACAAGAACAAGAAGAAGAAAAAACAAGAACAATAACAATAAGAAGAAGAACAAAAAGAACAATAAGAAGAAGAACAAGAAGAACAACAACAACAACAAGAACAGTAACAATAACAAGAAGAACAAGAACAAGAAGAAGAACAACAACAAAAACAGTAACAATAACAAGAAGAAGAAGAACAAGAAAAAGAACAACAACATGAACAGTAACAATTACAAGAAGAACAAGAAAAACAACAACAAAATAAGAAAAAGAACAACAAAAACAAGAACAATAAGAAGAACAAGAACAATAACAATAACAAAAATAACAAGAACAAGAAGAAGAGCAATAAGAAGAAGAACAACAACAACAACAACAATAACAAGAAGAACAAGAACAATAACAAGAACAGTAACAATAACAAGAAGAAGATGAACAACAACAAGAACAATAACAATAACAAGAAGAAGAAGAACAAGAAGAACAGTAACAATAACAAGAAGAAGAACAACAACAAGAAAAGTAACAATAACAAGAAGAAGAACAACAACAAGAACAGTAACAATAACAAGAACAACAAGAACAACAAGAACAGTAACAATAACAACAAGACGAAGAACAACAACAAGAATAGTAACAATAACAAGAAGAAGAAGAACAACAACAAGAACAGTAACAATAACAAGAACAAGAACAACAACTGGAACAATAACAATAACAAGAAGAAGAAGAAAAAGAAAAACAGTAACAATAACAAGAAGAAGAACAACAACAAGAACAGTAACAATAACAAGAAGAACAACAACAACAAGAACAGTAACAATAACAAGAAGAAGAAGAACAAGACGAAGAACAACAACAAGAACAGTAACAATAACAAGAAAAAGAACAACAAGAAGAAGAACAAGAACAGTAACAATAACAAGAACAACAACTGGAACAATAACAATAACAAGAAGAAGAACAAGAAGAACAGTAACAATAACAAGAAGAAGAACAACAACAAGAACAGTAACAATAACAAGAAGAAAAACAACAACAACAACAACAAGAACTGTAACAATAACAAGAAGAAGAACAACAACAACAAGAACAGTAACAATAACAAGAGGAACAACAACAAGAAGAAGAACAACAACAAGAACAGTAACAATAACAACAAGAAGAAGAACAACAACAAGAACAGTAACAATAACAAGAACGAGAACAACAACTGGAACAATAACAATAACAAGAAGAACAACAACAACAACAAGAACAGTAACAATAACAAGAACAACAACAAGAACAGTAACAATAACAAGAAGAACAAGAAAAACAACAAAAAAACAACAAAAATAACAACAAAAACAAGAACAATAAGAAGAACAATAACAATAACAAGAAGAAGAAGAACAAGAAGAAGAGCAATAAGAAGAAGAAGAACAAAACAACAACATTAACAATAACAAGAAGAACAACAAGAAGAAGAACAACAAGAAGAAGAACAACAACAATAACAATAAGAAAAAGAAGAGGAGGAACAAGAACAAGAAGAACAACAGCAAGAACAATAACCATAACGAGAAGAAGAAAAAGAAGATGAACAACAACAAGAACAAGAACAATAACAAGAAGAAGAAGAAGATAAAGAAGAACAACAACAAGAACACTAACAATAACAAGAAGAACCAGAACAAGAAGAACAAGAACAAGGATAACAAGAAGAAGAACATCAAGAAGAAATGTTGCTATTTTGAAGAAAATTACTCTTCATAGAAGTATTGCAGATAGGGTAGGCTGACACAATGTTATATCAAGAGATAAAATTAGCCCACTGACCAAATTTGTGGTTAAAATTTAATTCCTCTCTCTCTCTGTCTCTCTTTCCCTCGCTCTCTCCTTTCCTCCCTCCACCCCTCTCCCCCCCCCCTCCCCCGTGCTTGTTTCAGTGTCCTTTAGTTGAACTTAGAAAAGATGGTCCGGTATACAGCCAGCCTGACATTAATTAAGTCTCTCACTGTTTCTCTGTGTGTGTCTCTCTCTGTCTCTCTCTCTCTCTCCTAAAGTGCTTGAAAGAATGTGCCTGTAACTAGTTTATGTTTGATTCTGCTTATTTTGTATATTCCACTCTCGCCTTGTCTGTCACACCTCCCCTTTGCCACTTCATTTATGCCATTCTTTTTCTTCCCCATTTTGTCTGTACTAACTCTCTCCGTTTCCCTTACTATTTACTAGCAGATCTTCGCCTTTCCTGTCACACTTACGTCAATCTTATTCTTTCCCCATATCGTCTATGTTAAGTTTTTCCCTTTTCTCTAATACTTATAGCAAATCTACTTTCCTATGCCACTTAAGTTACTCTTTTCCTGTCCCCATATCGTCTACGTTAAGCCTTTTCATTTTTTTAGTGCTAACCATATAATTCCATGGTGCCGCGATGGTGCAGTTATTAGTGCACTCGCTTGCCGATCAGAAGGTCCCTGGTTCTATTTCGCACTCTGGCGGAATTTTTTTCGGGATCGGCACCGGAGTCAACCCAGCTTAAAAATAAAAATAAATAAATAAAAAATGGGTATCTAGGGCTTCCATAGGAAAACAAAAGCAGCGAGGAAACGTGCTGGGATCCCTACCTCAAAACTGCTGTAGTGGCCTAGAAATGTGAAGGCAATAACACTTCACACCTCGCAGCGTGCAAATGCCACGGGACTTAGATTTTTAGATTCAGCTCTGTGTAAAAGTCCAGACGTGCCTGCAGGGCACCAGTGAACTAGTATTAGCGTATTACTGTGACGTGCCCAAGGCATCAGGGGATGGAATTTTGTGGACTTTAACTGTACCGTGATAGACCTACATGTTGTTGTTGCCTGTTAGAGTTGGTAACACTACTCTACCAAAAGGGGCAATCTTGTCACTATGGTATACCCTGAGTGACACAACAACAATTCCAGGTTAGCAAATGCCACAGCATCAACGACAGTGTCACGTATGAAAACTTTGACAGGACTTCCCACCCACTCGACAGGACTAACAGGAAGGAAACTCCATGAAGGTAATAACAGTCAAACTACAAGGGTACACATCAAACATTTATTGAATGAAGAAATGAACGATGAAAAAATGGAGATGAGAAAAGAAGACGAGCTGCCAACGTGGCAGGTTGAATCAACAAATATTACAAGAGCTTCCCGGGCGCCTAGTCAGCGCCATGGGGAAGAAACTACTTATCATATATCTTATATCTTATATCCTTCCCGTTAAACGTCACATAGGGCTCGCAAGGTAGTTCGTCAATTTTTCCTGTCTTCGGCGAGTCTTTCAACTTCATCAAGGGTTTTTTTGCCTGTTAATTTGGCCTCTCTTAACAATGTCCTCTTCAGAGTTTCACGCGGTCTGCCTCTTTTTCTTTGGCCTGTTGTGTTCCACTTGATAGCTTGTTTTGGGATTCTCTGATCGTTTCTTCTCATCACGTTACCAACATATGTCTATCTCGTTCACCCATGAGACTGGTTGTTGTTCAGTCATCTGTCTTATCTAAGAACTACTTACAGATTTGTGAACTTCCAAACAAATATCCAGAACACACAATTCTGTCTTGATAAAGACAACACTACCGACAGCCTACATTTCTGTAACACAGAAAAAAAAACTTGTCCTAATGGAAAACATGCTGAAACTGAAATCTACTACATCACTGCCTACTTGTAAACTTCTCAACCGGAAAACATGACTACTAAGAAAAACTAGTAAAAAAATTCCTCCCTAGTAAAACTTACTCCATATTAAATATCCTATACTACATCTTCTCATGATTCCCGATTGACGAAAAGCTCACTCCACGTGAATAATAGTATTTTTCTAAACTTTGGTTTCTTAAACAAACAACGTCCTGAAAAATGTATCTTTTACTCAATTGACATCTAAACACTTTTCCTAACTAAGCTCAGATACCCCGTGCAAATTCACGCTACCCGTCAAAGTTACCTGAGCTGACTAACTTTGCCTGCAGAACGTGAGATGACTCATTCCAAACAATCGATATTACAACAAGGGACATAATCAAATGCTTTTACTATTACATTTTTAACCTCCCTTATACTAACTTAACAATATACTATCACACATGCTCTTATCGCTCTGCTGTGCGCCAGCCTTAGAGTTTCCTGCCTGATAAATTTGTATCCGATAACCATTTAATACTTTTTAATATTTCATATAACAAATGTTACCCTTTTCCTTCTTTCTCTCCTGTTTATTTTTATATGGGTTCCAGGTGTGTCGTGGTTATTCAGGCCTTACCATAAAACACGTTAAAGCAAGTGACGATGTGAACGTCGATCTTCTGGTCACGTGATGGAGTTGTTATTGACATTGGTCAGGTGAGAGACTTTTCTGGTGGGATTTTTTTTAGAGGGAGAACGTCTGTGTGGAAGCTAGAGGATGGAAGTATGGAAGTATGTGAGGTCTTCGTCTGTATACATAAGTGTTGAAAATTTGATTAAACATAGATTATACGTGTCAGCCCCCATGTGGTACCCAGGACTTGGGCACATGCCTGGGAAGCAAAGATTATGATCACTGTACCCTATCACGCATGATCTTAAAAGGCGACTAAGAAGGGTTCGGTATAACGCCAGCAACCCTATCCGGTTAAAAAAAACACCGGACTGCTACAGTATGTCCAGTAGTCTCGCTGTGAGAGCTACTCATACCACGGCACATCTGCTCTAGAGGTCGACCACGTCCGATATACACTCATACTGGTGAAATATGCCTAAACCGGTTTAAACCAGGTGTGAAATTTGATGGGTACACATGTCACGGTACCTCCGGTCTAGAGGTCGGTCACGTCTTAAACACGCCCACACTGGGATAATACGCCTAAACCGGCTTAACCCAGAGGTGAAACTTACTAGTGGCGAGGATTCGTCCTCCTGGACACAAGCTTCGTCTTGGTCACAACTAGGAAGGGTAACGGCCACGACCACAAAATGCTGAAGTTGGAGACACTGGACCAGGGCAGTCTAGATAGGCAACCACCTCTCACCCGACGGGGATACACGGGTATACCAAAACACGTCGAGGTTTTCCAGTGAGAAAGTCCAACTCCAGACTGAATGGGCAACCACCTCTCACCCAGCGGGGATATACTGATATCCAAAAACACGTCGAGGTCTTCCGGTGAGAAAGTCCAACTCTAGACTAAACTGGTGGAACGAAAAACACTGTGTCACGCAATCCCGCTTCTGAGACCCATCGAGAATACAGGCCCAAGCCCCGCGATACTCTGAACCTCTTGTGGTCCTCTCGGGGATCTCGTGTGGTCCTTTCTGGGACCACAGGTGGACCACAGGACCTATCGAGGACCACAGGAGTAAATTCAGGAGAATCGCGGAGCAGTCTTGGTGGTAGAAGCGAACAAAGAAGAAGAAGAAGAGAGAGAGAGAAAGAGAGAGAGGGAGAGGGAGAGAGAAAGAGATGAGATATCTTGGAGCTGGACTTATGCTTGGACCTGATCTTCATTGTAGAGGTAGTTCTGAATCGCCATCAGAGTCAAGGTGAAGTGGGTTTCTTTTTCCCCTCCTCTTGTACATTGTTCTCGTTCTTGCTTTCATCTACACTCATCCACCGCCAAGTCGCTTCCTCATAAAATCTCTCTGTCTTTATAAAACTGTGACGAAAGAGAAGAAAATACTCTCCGTTTTCCTCCGAGACGTGGAGATATTTCGAAATCCTCAAGACTATCACACACTTCCTGGCGTTATAACGCACTGTTTATCACCCTGTGATTACTCTCAGAGTTGCTTTGCCTTTTCGACGAGACTGCCTACGTCAGTCTTTCATGTTTTATTGGAATACATCCGGTCTACCTTCAAATTCGTCAAGGTCGTTCTGCGAGGAAGGGTGGTCAGGGTTGTCTGTGGTCACAGACCTTCCACGATCAACATGAAAGGAAAGAGGAGGGGTTAAAGGAGGGGAAATAACTGATACCGCTACCAACCCG
This sequence comes from Achatina immaculata, assembly GCA_009760885.1. Classification (NCBI taxonomy): domain Eukaryota; kingdom Metazoa; phylum Mollusca; class Gastropoda; order Stylommatophora; family Achatinidae; genus Lissachatina; species Lissachatina immaculata. The sequence continues at coordinate 37,344,762 of CM019699.1, read as the reverse complement.
AAGTTATGGATGAAGTCTTAATTTATCTGCGCTTGTCTCTCCTCTCTTGTCTCTTTTCCTCCATGTATGTAAGCATATCAATGCATGTTTATGTATACAAGCATCGCGCCCAGAATATGATTCCTGAACTTCCTTTATCGCCTGTTTATGTATACAAGTATCGCGCCCAGAATATGATTCCTGAACTTCCTTTATCGCCTGTTTATGTATACAAGTATCGCGCCCAGAATATGATTCCTAAACTTCCTTTATCGCCTGTTTATGTATACAAGTATCGCGCCCAGAATATGATTCCTGAACTTCCTTTATCGCCTGTTTATGTATACAAGTATCGCGCCCAGAATATGATTCCTGAACTTCCTTTATCGCCTGTTTATGTATACAAGTATCGCGCCCAGAATATGATTCCTGAACTTCTTTTATCGCCTGTTTATGTATACAAGTATCGCGTCCAGAATATGATTCCTGAACTTCCTTTATCGCCTGTTTATGTATACAAGTATCGCGCCCAGAATATGATTCCTGAACTTCCTTTATCGCCTGTTTATGTATACAAGTATCGCGCCCAGAATACGATTCGTGAACTTCCTTTATCGCTTAAATTGGACAAATTGTCTTCTGTTTATTTGTGCAGTCTTCTGTCTGCAAAAATCAAGTAAAGATATACTAATGGGATTAAGTGTAGCAAGAAAACTGGCTCGAATAAAAGTTAGAAAGCTTCGGCCACGTCAAGAGACACAAAAGCTTGGAGAGGTTGACATTAGAAGGCACAGAAGCGCCCGGTAAAAGAGGAAAAGGACGAACTCGCTGCAGGTGGACTCAGGACATCATGGAAAGTTTTAATGTATCACTGAGAGAGGTGGTCAACTTGCGCAGGACCGCATTGCATTCAGGGAGGCTGTGAGAGGGACAGCGTTCTGGAAAGGACACGTCACGTGAATGAATCTGCCTGTAACTGTTTTATGTTTGATTCTGCTTATTTTATAAACTCCGCTCTCATTTTTTCTGTCACACCTCCCCTTTGTGACTTCATTTATGCCATTCTTTTTATTTCCCCATTTTGTCTATACTACCTCTCTCCGTTTCCCTTACTATTTAATAGCAAATCTTCGCCTTTCCTGTCACACTTATGTCATTCTTATTCTTTCCCCACATCTTCTAAGTTAAGTCTTTCCATTTTCTGTAATACGTATAGCAAATCTCATTTCCTACACCACATGTGTTATTCTTTCCTCATATCGTCTACGTTCTTTCTCTTTTCCCTAATATTTAAAGCAAACCTTCTTCTTTCCTATGTTACATATGTTATTTTTTTCATTCCCTCGTATCTTCTATGTTAACTCTACCCCTGTCCCATATTATTTATAGCAAACCTCTCCGTTTTCCAGTATACCATTGTTAATACCTTCTCTTTCCTATAATGCATGTGTTAATCCTTTCTCTAGCCCATGCCACTTATATCAAAACGTTCCTTTTCATATGCCATTTAATGACAATCCTTTTCTTTTTCCATGCCACTTATGTCAAACGTTTCCTCTATCAATCTCGGTTCAGAACGATTCGAGTTTAAAAGCTGAAAGATTCCGAAAGAATCATAGGCCTCCTATATGTGATTTCTCTGAAATAAGCCGGAAGAACTGCATGGCAATTCACACTGAAGATAATTATCTGGGCTTATAAAAGGGGTTGGGAGCATGAAAAGTAACTTAACACGGAGATGATGTTAAATTAAAAAATAACGTCCTACAGTAATTTAACACCGGGATGATGTTAAGTTAAAAAATAATGTTGAAATCCGACAGTCAAATTTTACCTCTATTTTTGGAACGGTATAATGTGAACGAGCTTAGATTACCGTTTTATAAAAAACTCGAGCAAAAATAACTGGTCTTGTTTCGAATTTAGAGAGGAAAGTTTTAAGTAGACCCAGGCTAAGCCATCATGTTATTTATTAGTAAAATACAGCTGTGATAGTTTATTACAAAACATGTTCGTGTGTGTTGCTTGGGAAGATACCAGTAAGGCTTCACATGCACTTTTTTGGGCAGTCGACATTTAAACTTGGCCAGTTCTTAACTGAGTTGTCCACAGTTAAACTTGGTCAGTTCTTCACTGAGTTGTCGACTGTTAAACATGGCCAGTTCTTCACTGACTTGTACATAGTTAAACTTAGCCAGTTCTTCACTGAGATGTCTACAGTTAAACTTGGTCAGTTCTTCACTGAGTTGTCTAAATTCTCACTGACGCTCTGTAAACTAACACCATTGGTTGCAATCGTCCTGATTAGCCAATGAAACATCTTCAATTCATCTAGCAATGAATTGAACAAACTTCAAACAATGGACACGTAAAATTAAAGATAATCCCACAGCAAATGCCATAGGGGATGAAGCGTTAGAGATCTCATTATGCTGGGCCATTAGCCTATGAGGTAGGGTGGCCAGTTCCTTTCCTCGCTGCCTTTCCTTCCAAGATTTTCTTTGGTACACATTTTACGAGGCTGGATCGACCCCGGGAAAGAGACAAAAATCCCTGATAAACTGGAGATTCGAACCCTCGACTATTCGGTTGACAGACGAGTGCTCTAACCACTACGCTAGCCGGCCCGTAACAATGGACACATCGTTTCAAAATAATGAATATTTGCTGCACTGATACAATACTCTTCAGGGTTTTTTTTCTTTTTGTCTCTAGTTTAGTTAAGACCTTGAAAAAAAAAACAGAAGGGCCCCATCACAACAAAGACGTGACTTAAATATTAATGCGCTGAAAATAATCCGAGTAGCAAAATAAGAATAATTCTCCTTGCCCAACTGCTGGCTATTATGTTTAACATCCTATCTTCAGCGCAGCTGTTACCATTCATTTCAGCAGTTCCTGCCCAGCCTATGCTGGGAGTATATTCTCGTATTTACCAGCTACTGAATCGCTTGGTTCTTTGCCAAATGGAAAGATGTAAACTTTATATTTAGTCAAGTTTTGAGGGACCAAGTGACAAGCTGTAGACGTCATTTTGTATTAATAAATTCTGTAGCAAGAAAGGTAATATGTGCAGTTATCTCGCTGTATGTAATTATTTTTAACGTATCGTTTTGTCGTTTGCGACTCTGATGCAAAGCCATGGGTTTGCAAGATTATCAAAGCCATGGGTTTGTTTCTTCAGGAACTATTTGACTACGAGGAGGAATATTTTAACAAATAGCTAGCGGAGTAAGACAGTACGAGACAACAAGTTCCGTGAATGATTTTGATTCTGAAAACTGCAGTTGTGCTGAAGGCCCTTGTTTCCGATTATTGCCGTCAGATGATGATGATTATGACGATGTGTGAAAGAATTTTTAAAAGGTATAGAAAAGACGGGGAACAAATATTGTAGGATTAAACCTCGAAAAAATCGTAGACAAAGCACTTTAGTGAGACGTGAGAGAAAGAAAAATCACAAGAGAATTACCTGGGATTCGAACACGGACTCCGGTAGGACGAGCAGCCGTCTAGCCACGAGAGAACAGCGTACTATAGACTTAGCCGTACCAAAACCTCGTAGTTTCCTATTTATAAAAAATTGTTCCCTAGAAAAGACGGGGGTTTTTTAAAGGTAACGGTGACCCTATTATTCCTTAGAGGCACCTAGGCGATTATGGCGTTAGTGTCCACGTGTTTCCTTTGATCTGTCGGCACATCAGAGGGCGACATGGTCAATACCACGACAGGCCGTTCCCCCACCCCACCACCCCCTCCCCAGCATCAGAAGAAGCAAGATACCCACTTCTACAACTGGGTCACTGGAGCGCCTTCAACAGGATTCGAACTACCACCCTTCGTCGTGAGAGACTAGAGTGGAAAACAGTCAGCGGAAAAGATTGTTTTTGTTTCGCTAAATTTCTTTCTGCCTTTCACTATAACATGATGATGATGATGATGATGATGATTTGCTTTGACAAATAGATCGATATTCTGCACGAGTTATACAAATAAATATTAAATTTCCGTGCGCGATAGCTATGCCAGTAAGGAAAAAAACGGATAAATATTGCATTAAAAAATGCCGAAGAACAAAACAAATGTTTATCTTCAGTTGAAGCACTGGACATGAAGTTTAGCTGGCCTGATATCACATTGAGTGCATTCTAGTGTACTTGGCAGCTATGTACGGCTTGACGTCAGAGTTCTGACTAGTTCTGCTTGTACAGAATATCTGTATGCCTGGATATTTTCTATGTTCAGTCATTTGGATGTTCCCTGCGGAACTTTGCCTCCCTAACAGTTCTCCTGTAGGCCTCTACGTTGTAAGCAAGATGACCTGCTACTGATGCATCCATTCGCAGATTATCAACAATGTCTTGCAGCCATCTTCGACTTGGTCTTCCTCTCTTTCTTTTTCCTAATATGTACCTTTCCAAGACTGTCTTCTCTAAGTTCTCATGACGTTTAATGTCTCCAAAATATTTAAGTTTTCTCTCTGTTTAATCCTCTTTACTACCCAGCATTATTCAATATTAAGTTCTTGTAGTATGGATATATTTGTTCTTTTTTGTGTCCATGATATTTGAAGAACCCTTCTGTAGCATTTATATTCAAAGACATTTATGTGTTTCTCAGCTGTTTTGTTAAGTGTCCTGATCAAATAAGCAAATGTTTCGATTGATAAAGATGCATATCCTTAAAAATCTTATTTTTGTAGTTCTGTCTGTTCCTCTCCACAGATTCATTGGTTGTCTTATTTCTTGAAGAGCGATAGATGTCCTCCTATTAATTTCCCTCATTGTATCTCCATTATTAGTTGGTATTTTCTATGAGGACAGGTAATTTTTGTTTAGAGACCTAATGTAAAAGACACATACGTAGCGGAGTGGTAAGTGTACGAGTCTCTCAATGATGAAGGTCGATGGTTTGAATCCAACTGAAGGCGCCCCAGCAATCCTGGTCGTAGAAATAGTTAACTCGGTTCTCCTGGTCCTGAGAAAGGAAAAGCTGCCAGGTCTGATGCTGACTACATCATCCTCTACAATTTTTTTTTTTATAAATAGGAAACAACCAGGCTTTCGTAGGCTAAAGTAATAGAACATAGTTTAGTTTTTCCGAGGGTTAATCCTTCAAAACTGTGCTCTCTTACTTTACACTATCTTCTAGTGCAGTGTTTTTCAAATGGTGTGCCCCTGGGTGTTCTGGTGTGCCGCAGATGTGCGCCATATTTGGTTTTTTATTGTTGTTGTTGTTGTTTTTCTTTTGTAAAAACATGTGGATTCAAATTACACCTCGCTCAGTTTCACGTAAACAGGAAGATATCACACATTTTACCCGCTTAATATGAACACGGGCGTGCCGATACAGAAATTTCCACTGTCAAGTGTTCCAACATTTGTAGAAGTTTGAGAACTACTGCTGTAATGTGCCGACATGTCAAGTAACATGTGGACGCCATATCTCCCACGTGCCTCCGTGGCATAATATGGCTGCCTGCACAATTATCCATTATAAAAACCGTTTTTCAACTATTCAGTAATAGATCTTGGCAAATGGCAAATTTTTTAATGTTAATCCAGATTCTTGGCTTGTCCTGTACTATCTCCCTGTAACTGCGAGTTGGCGTTGTTTGCAGCCGATGCTGTGAAGATGTTGAGGCACAACATTCGTATCGGCGTGAGACCGGGCTACGGCGGGTAATTTTTCACCCCCGCAGTACAGCTAAAAAAAAGCAGGGGGTTGTGCAATACTTCTTTAGCAGACTCCACCACCATGGGAACTACGGCGATCCCCGCCCCGTTAGCCAGGCTAGGCCTGTTACTGGGGGTACCATGGGAGAGGTGGGACAGAGTTCGCTAACCCCGGCTCTAGCATAACAGCTGTGGGTCGCTGACTGCCTAATGGGACAGCGCCTTCGCTCCCCTGCTAATCCAGATAGAGAAAGACGTATTTCTCTGCTTATCCAAGTCTTAGGAGTCGTTTGATAAGCTGAAGATGTCAGCGTTGTAGAAGCAGATGCGAACGATGGAACTTTACACCGTTACTTTGATGGAGACAACAGTCAGAGCCAAAGGGATTTATTATGCTGGTATCTCAAGCCAAACCCTGTCCCGTCTCTCTGACCGTGCTCTTAAGTAACAATCTCAGCCCGGGCTAACGGGACAGGGTGTCAGTTATGATTCCCGTGGAGGTTCGGTCTGCTTGGAAACACTGTGCTTCGCCTGCTCTTTTAAAACCTGACAGGTAGAACCCTTCCTGAAATCTGGGAACAGTTTTTGTGAGTCTCCCATCAGCTTGCTTTTACACTTAGGTAGCCATATTTTTGCTGTCTGGTTCTAGCGTTCTTCATTGCTTCAGAATCTCTTCTTTCCCTGGTCTCCCACTCTCGGGTCTTTTCTGCTCATAAAATTACCGCTAGTTTGTTTGTTTCTATGTTTGTTTGTTTGTTTATTCTGCACGATGTCGCTGGGTCGTTTCAGTCAGCCCTACCCTCACCTCCCTCCTCCATCCTCACCTCCCTCCTCCATCCTCACTGAGTGGTGTCGCCATCATCACCTCCCTCCTCCATCCTCACCTCCCTCCTCCATCCCCACTTCCTTCCTCCGTCCTCACTGAGTGGTGTCGCTATCATTACTTTCCTCCTCCATCATCACCTCCCTCCTCCATCCTCACCTCCCTCCTCCATCCTCACTGAGTGGTGTCACCATCCTCACCTCCCTCATCCATTCTCACCTTCTTCCTCCATCCTCACTGAGTGGTGTCACCATCCTCACCTCCCTCCTCCATCCTCATCTCCTTCCTCTGTCCTCACCTCCCTCCTCGATCCTTACCTCCTTCCTCTATCCTCACTGAGTGGTGTCGCCATCCTCACCTCCCTCCATCCTCACCTTCCTCCTCCATCCTAACTGAGTGGTGGAGCCATAAGTAACATCTCTTGACCTGTCACTGTGGTATCATCTGTCTGTGCTCTTTCGGAGACACGGGCGTTTGAGGATCCGTTGAAAACATTCTTAGCATGGCCTGCTCTCTGGGAGATTTGTATCCCCACAGACTGACAGAACTGAAACTGTTGGAATATTGATCTTTCTTAATATGTAGACACATATTTCACCAGTTGGAGTCTGTCAATTTTATTGTCCGAATTCCCCCCGGGGGAGGGGTGTAGGAGAAGAGGATTTCCTTATTTTTGAGAACCCCTGTAATCCACAAATTGACAACCGATTTTCCATTAATAGGTCACATTTTACTTAATTCAAACGCAGTTACCTCCCGTCGTGTATCGAGCGGCCACTAGATGGCGACATGCGCAGCGCTACTTGTCTGAACCTGGGACCAAATTTACACAAAACTGGGCAGAATTTTTTTTATTATTTACGCTGTGCTTTCATACTAATAGCAACAATCACTCTCTCTCTCTCCCTCTCTCTCTCTCACTCTCGCTCTCTCCCTCTCTCTCTCTCTGTCTCACTCTCTCAACCTTAACTGTCGGAGTCACATGAGGCTTCCACAAGGGTTTTCCACAAAAGCCTATCCTTCGCCTTTTTAAAACATCTCTCTCCTTCTCTCTCTCAGAAGGGCAGAATGTTAGACGGGCCTGTGTGCCCAATTCTTTACCCTTTAAAAATAAAGATTATTCATTCATTCATTCATTCTCTCTCACTCTCTCTCCCTCTCTCTCACTCTCTCTGTGTCTCACTCTCTCTCTCACTCTCTCTCTGTCTCACTCTCTCTCACTCTCTCTCTGTCTCTCTCTCCCTCTCTCTCACTTTCTTTCACTCTCTCTCTCTGTCTCACTCTCTCTCCCTCCCTCTCTCACTCTCTCTCTGTCTCACTCTCTCTCCCTCCCTCTCTCACTCTCCCTCTCTCCCTCACTCTCCCTACCGAATACAATTAATTGTTTTCTGAATTGTCCCGAAAATTGTGTTTAGTAGATAGTCATTTATAATGTAGTTACTTCTGTAATGAGTGAGTGTTTAAGAGCGAAACGTAAATGTTATATTTTATTTTATGTCTCTCAGCTTCAATGTTAGTTATGTTTGCTATATGAACAGCATATTTGTAGAATGTCTGGAATAGAGTGAAAGATGTAAGATAAAGGGGAGAATGTCAGACGAGCCTGCGTGTCCAATTCTTAGCCCTTTTGAAATAAAGATCAGTCAATCAATCTCTCTCCCTCTCTATCTCACTGTCTCTCTCCCTCTCTCTCTGCCTTTCTCTCACTCTCTCTCATTCTCTCTCACACTCTCACTCACTCTCTCACACTCTCTCTCACTCTCTCCCTCTCTCTCCCTCTCACTTTCTCTCACTCTCTCTCTCTCTCTCACACACACACACACACACACACACAAATAACTGCTTTTGCCCAGTTGAGCCCTCTATTACTCAACATCCTCACTGTTGTTCTTCTCCATGTCTCCCCTTACTTCTGTTCCCCTGTGGTCTCCATCTTAGTGCTATTTTTGGTAGTGAATCGTCAGTCATCCAGAGCACATGTCCCAACCATCGCCAGCGTCCTTCCTCAATAACTGCTGTCAGTGGCTTCATCTGCATTTCTGCCAACAAGATGTTATTTCTTATGGCGTTTGGGCACAATATTCTTCTAATCTTTCGTAAACATTTAGTCTGGGAAGAATTCCACTTGTTTTCTATGGTTTTGGTAGGGTTTTCCCACCAGTGCTCACCTTCGTAGAGCAGCACATTTACGACATTACTCTTAAAATATCTTTGTTTTTGGTTTGCCTCGATGTGGTACCAGGGAACTTGGCACATGCCTGGGAAGCAAAGAACAGGACCACTACACCCTACCAGGCATAACAGTAAAAGGCGACTATGAAAGGTCCAGCTTAGGGCCAGCAACCCTATCCAGTAAAAACAAAACGAAGACCAAAAAAAAAGAAAAAAGTCAGACTGTTACAGGAACGGAAACATGGGAAGAAAACGATCGTTTTGTGGAGGACTCGTACTTGTTTACGTAAATTTTGTGTAAAAATCTACATTTGTGTGACTACTGAGTTAGCCATGGTAACCATTGATTTCTCGTTTCGTTTGTGTGTGTATGTGAGTGTATGTGATGTTTTGAAAGTTCTACATGACTAGACGTCGCGAATGCTTCATCGATTGCATACCAATGTTTATACGTATATTCATTCAGATAATATGTTGTACTTGTATATACGTTTAGACCGACAACAAGTGTGACGCTTACATATGTGCATAAATAAACGTAACAGTAGCTACAGAATATCATCAGGAGAACCAGTCTATCTATATAGGTTTACTAAGTTTGTCCGTACCCTCCACAGCGTGTCAAAGAAATGAGCAGGAGGACACATTTTTTTTTAAAAAGCAGGAAATGTCCCCTCTTTAAAAAAATATGAGTGCAGAAAAACTTCAACCTTGCACAAAGAGGAGGTGGAGCCTACCAGAAGAACTCCGTGGTGCTGGATCATCCCTTTCAGTCCATCGTTTTGGAAAGTCTGAATTCAAGAAGTGACAAACAACTAAAAAAAAAAAAAATTCTAAATTCAAGAAGTGACAAACAACTAAAAAAAAATTTCTGAATTCAAGAAGTGACAAACAACTAAAAAAAATAAAATCTGAATTATAGAAGTGACAAACAACTTTTTTAAAAAATCTGAATTCAAGAAGTGACAAACCACTTTAAAAAAAAAGTCTGAATTCTAGAAATGACAAACAACTTTTTAAAAGTCTGAATTCTAGAAGTGACAAACAACTTTTTTAAAAAAAGCCTGAATTCTAGAAGTGACAAACAACTTTTTTTAAAGTCTGAATTCAAGAAGAGACAAACAACTAAAAAAAAAGTCTGAATTCTAGAAGTTACAAACAATACACCTGGGTTGACTGGAGCTAACCACTTCAGTGTGATAACTACTTTACTTTATCGAAGACCGCCAGAAACAAAATCTGCACTTCGGAAACTAGGAGAATGCACTCTAATCAGCAGGAAAACACATGGAGAGAGGTCTTAGCAAGTAATAAGTCTTGTGGAAACTAGGAGAATGTGGTCTAAACAGTGGGAAAACACATGGAGATAAGTCTTAACAAGTAAACAGTCTTGTGGGAACTAGGAGAATGTGGTCTAAACAGCGAGAAAACACATGGAGATAAGTCTTAACAAGTAAACAGTCTTGTGGGAACTAGGAGAATGTGGTCTAAACAGCGGGAAAACACATGGAGATAAGTCTTAACAAGTAAACAGTCTTGTGGGAACTAGGAGAATGTGGTCTATAAACAGTGGGAAAACACACGGAGATAAGTCTTAACAAGTAAACAGTCTTGTGGGAACTAGGAGAATGTGGTCTATAAACAGTGGGAAAACACACGGAGATAGGTTTTAACAAGTAAACAGTCTTGTGGGAACTAGGAGAATGTGGTCTATAAACAGTGGGAAAACACACGGAGATAGGTTTTAACAAGTAAACAGTCCGGGGAAAAAGGGGGAGAGGGGGTTGAGTATAAGTTTGCCAGCTCAGAGTCTGGGAATGTGAAACATGGTGAAATGTTCTAATTCAAAACCTCTTAATTAAAAAGCAATGAGACTATTTTTTATTCAGCCAGTCAGAAGTTCCGGGGGTCAGACTCTCCGGACCTGAAGGTTAGTGGGGGATGTTAGGTAAAGGGTCGATATCTCATCATTTGACTCTGAGCTTTTACAGAGTGCGGATCGCTTGCGAAGTGGACAGCTGTTTAAGGGTCGCGAAACGGTCAAAATGCAGAGGAGTGTCGGGCAGCTATGTTTTGTGTTAAACTTGAAAAATCCACGACCAAGACGCTTGCTATGATACAGAAAGCCTACGGAAAGGGTTTCAATGCTGATCAGGTGAAAGGGGTTTTGGATCCTGACCGACGTCTGAGTCTTAGATTGATAGCAGATCAGGTGGAACTTCCAGTCTCCATTATGCATGAAATCGTCACGAAAGAATTGCACATGCGGAAAATTTGTGCCAAAATGATTCCTAAGGTTTTGAGCAATGAACAGAAGAAAAACCACGTGTTGATTTATCGTGAGGTTTTGGACCGTGTGAGGAGTGAACCTGATTTTTTTTGGAGAAAGTGATAACCACTGATGAAACGTGGGTCTTTGAGTACGATCTGGAGACGAAAAGACAGAGCTCTCAATGGCACACTACCGGGTCTCCTCGACCAAAGAAGGCTCGAATGTGGAAACCGAAGATGAAATCGACGCTCATTGTCTTTTTTTACTCTAAAGTGCATAAGGAGTTCGTAGCACCCGGACAAATGGTCAACGCAGCATTTCACGTGGAAGTGCTTAAACAGCTGAAGAACAGAGTCGCGCGTGTTGGCCAGGAAATCGCCAATACCTTGGTTCTTCACCAAGACATTGCACCAAGCCATGCGTCGCTGCTAGAGAGAGAGCGTCTGGAGAAACAAACCGTGGCAATTAGTTTCTTAGACAGAGAGTTTTCCGCTGTGCTGCTGTTTCATTGGATGTCTTCTTCTTCTTCTTCTTCTCCTCCTCTTTCTCCTTCCTGTTATTCTTCTTCTTCTTCCTCTTTCTTCTTCCTCCTCCTTCTTTCTGCTTCTTCTTCTTCTTCCTCCTCCTCCTTCTTTTTCTATTTCTTCTTTTTCCTTTTTTCTTACTCCTCTTTCTTCTTCTTCCTCCTCCTCCTTCTTTTTCTATTTCTCCTTTTCCCTTCTTTCTTACTCCTCTTTCTTCTTCTTCTTCTTCTTCTTCTTCTTCTTCTCCTTCTTCTTCCTTCTTCCTCCTCCTTCTTCTTCTTCCTTCTTCCTCCTCCTCTTTCTTCTTCTTCCTCCTCCTCCTCCTCCTTCTTCTTCTTCTGCTTCTTCTTCCTTCCTCCTCCTCCTTCTTCTTCTTCCTCCTCCTCCTCCTTCTTCTTCCTCCTCCTCCATCGTCTTCTTCTTCCTTCTCCTTCTTTTTCTTCTTTTTCTTCTTATTCCTCCTCCTATTATCTGCAGCTGGTGCATTGAAAATATCGAGGGATAACATCTGTTGGGCTGGGAGCGGGATACGACGACAACATATAAATTTCTTATCAGCCCCCGAGCGAACGTACAAATAGAAGGGCGTGCAGTACACTTTCTGGCCAGACTCCAGCGCTACTTGGAACTATGGAGATCCCCAACCGTTAGCCAGGCTATGCCTGTTACGGACGGGGGGGGGGGGGGGAGAGGGGGGTACCAACGGCGAGGTTGGACAGGGTCTTGGTCAGCTATAGTTCGCTAACCCTGACGCTAGCATGTCAGCTATGGGTCGCTGATTGCCTAATCGGTCAGCGACTTCACTCCCAATACATTGCTATAAAGGAATATAAGAAAAGAATTACGATAGAAATATGCATGATCAGAACGTACATTTTCTCCTGCTACTCTGCTCAAGGTCACAGTTTCTCTAACTTATCCCCTGTTTCAACAGCACTCTCTCAACCCAGACTCGCCAACCATCAAATACTAAAACGACATAGTTCTAAAAGTAACTTGTTAGATATTGTTAGAAATTAGTTTAATGTTTATTTTTAAAAAAACATATGTTAGAAGCTTTGTACTGACAATGTGTTTTTGTTTATGGATATGTCTCTGTGTGTGTGCGTGTATGTGTGTGAGTGCTATTTTATTAGGTTAATTACTTCTTCTTTTTTACTTCGAATGCAATAGTTTAATTTTACACTCTTTTGATATGTTTTTTGTTCCTAATGTAATCTGTATACTTGTATTAAATTAGTGTGTGGGAAAGTTGAAAGATGGAGTGATGAAGGGCAGAATATAAGACGGGTTATCCTTTAAAAATAAAGATCATTCATTCATTCATTCATTCATTCAAATTCAACATATATCTTGCTGTCTTCAGAGCGAAGGTTCTTATATCTTACATCTTACATCCTTCCCGTGCCGTTAAACGTGGCATAGGGCTCGCATGGTAGTTCGCCAAGTGTTCTTGTTTTCGGCGAGCTTTTCAACCTCATCAAGGGATTTTATGCCCACTAAACTACACTCTCTTAACAATGTCACGAGGTCGACTTCTTTTTATTCGGCCTGTTGTGCTTCACTTGATAGCTTGTTTTTGGGATTCCCTGACTGTTTCTTCTCATCACGTGACCGACATATGCCCCTTTTTTTTGACCACCCCATGAGACAGGTTGTTGCTCGCTCATCTGCCTTAGCGGAGGTTGGTGGCAATGAATCTCCAGGCTCCTTCACCCTTCACTGTGCCTTCAGCCAGGCTACATCCTGTCCACTATGTTATCACTCCGTCTAGGTCTCTGTCTACCCCTCGTTCTTTTTCCTTCCACCTGTTTCTTCTAGTATTGTCTCCAGTACATTATTATGTCTTTCGATATGGCCAGAGTATTTTGTTTTCTTTATCCTTATTTATTTGAGAAGTTCATGTTGCACTTGTTGTTGTTCTAATACTTGTATATTTGTTCTTATCATTGTCCGTGATATTTATCTAATGTCCTGTAGATCAATATTTTTACTGAATGTATCATTCTCTCCGACTTTTTTGCTTAGATTCCAGGTTTATGCTCTCTGCAGAAGCACAAAATAGATACAGCGTATTTTTTAAAAAATAAATCTCATGCTTGTTTTTATGGGAAGATTCGTGGATAACAGCACTGTCTTCGTGGTTTTGATTGCGTGTCTTGCCATTTCTTTTCTTTTCTTTATCTCCTTCTCACATCTCCCATCCTTGGTTAATATATGACCTAGGTACCTATGACTTGTGACTTGTTTCAGTTTCTCGTTGTTTACATCTGTGATGTTCGATCCTTTCTGCGGGAACACAAATTACCTTGGTCTTTTTATACATGTGTTTTTAGTCCCCAGTATTGGCACATATTGATTATCTTATCTAGTAACTTCTGTAGAGATCTGTATCTACCAATCCATCCATCCATCCATCCGTCCGTCCGTGCATCCCACCCACTCAACCCACCCACCCACTCATCCATCCATCCATCCATCCATCCATCCATCCAACATTGCTAGCTAATTAATAGTGAGGTCTTTTTAAGTTAATTAGTTGTCGCACGGTCCGCTCTAGATACATATATTTATCTATGATTAGTAATCTCTCACACTTGTAATATACAAGGTGTTCCCGGTGAATAATGAGACTAATTAAACAAAAGATTTATTCAAGATATACTTATATATAGTTAAAATTCCAAGAAATAACATCCTTGAGCTTCAATACACCGTTGCCAGCGGTTCTGACACGCGTCGTAGCTCTCCTGGGGGTCTTGAAGAAGAAGAAGAAGAAGAAGAAGAAGAAGAAGAAGAACAACAACAACAACAACAACAACAACAAGACATCCAATGAAACAGCAGCACAGTGGAAAGACTTCTGTCTAAGAAACTAACTGACAAAAGGTTAAAAAAGAATCTCGTCCATTTGTTTTTAAATTTCGTCAAAAATTTCAAATAGCTCAGACTATGATAAGGTCAAGGTTAGCGAATTGTCCGTTAACGAGAGCAGACTTTAAACGATGTTCGGACACCTGCCCACTCCACTGTAAAACGCGCAAGTGAAATATTGCACACGACAGTGAGCCACATCTTAAATACAGCAAAACTGACATAGCAACACATTCCACTGAGAGAGTTTAAACGTGACTGAGTTGAAAGTCAAATTTCATTGGACAGAAAGCAACTCACTTAAATGAGCGTTGTAGAGCTACAGAACAAAGCTATGTGTGTTTAGCTTCCAAAGCATCATTGAAAAGGTAATTTAAACATGTAAGAGACAGAAAAAATGGTACTTAAATGGCTGGGATTTGAACTTCAAAACTCAAGAATAGCAGCCGTCTAGTTTGGAGAAGAAAACATGAAGTCATTTCTGCCACTTTCCATCTCTAGACTTCAATGAGCCCTGGTGAAGCATCTCTGCTTTAGGGTGTTCACACAAAATGCAGTACAAAAAAAAAACAGCATGGATACATGAACTAAGCACAGGAGGAAAATAATCCTGAGCTCTAACCTAGTGATATATCATGCCCTCTAACCTAGTGATATATCATGCCCTTTAACCTAGTAACATATCACGCCCTCTAACCTAGTGATATATCATGCCCTCTAATCTAGTGATATATCATGCCCTCTAACCTAGTGATATATCATGGCCTCTAAAATTGTAACATATCACGCCTTCTAACCTAGTGATATATCATGCCCTCTAATCTAGTGATATATCATGCTCTCTAACCTAGTGATATATCATGACCTCTAACCTAGTAACATATCACGCCCTCTAACCTAGTAACATATCACGCCCTCTAACCTAGTGATATATCATGCCCTCTAACCTAGTAACATATCACGCCCTCTAACCTAGTGATATATCATGCCCTCTAACCTAGTGATATATCATGCCTTCTAACCTGTAACATATCATGCCTTCTAACCTAGTGACATATCATGCCCTCTAACCTAGTGACATATCATGCCTCTAACCTAGTGACATATCATGCCCTCTAACCTAGTGATATATCATGCACTCTAACCTAGTAATATATGATGCACTCTAACCTAGTGATATATCATGCCTTCTAACCTAGTGATATATCATGCCCTCTAACCTAGTGATATATCATGCTCTCCTACCTAGTAACATATCATGCCTCTAACCTAGTGACATATCTTGCCCTCTAACCTAGTGATATATCATGCCCTCTAATCTAGTGATATATCATGCCCTCTAACCTAGTGATGTATCATGCACTTTAACCTAGTGATACATCATGCCCTCTAACCTAGTGATATATCATGCCCTCTAACCTACTGATGTATCATGCCCTCTAACCTAGTGATGTATCATGCCCTCTAACCTAGTGATATATCGTGCCCCCTAACCTAGTGATATATCATGCCCTCTAACCTAGTGACATATCATTCCCTCTAACCTAGTAACATATCATGCCCTCTAACCTAGTGATATATCATGCCCTCTAACCTAGTAACATATCACGCCCTCTAACCTAGTGATATATCATGTCTTCTAACCTAGTGACATATCATGCTCTCTAACCTAGTGACATATCATGCCCTCTAACCTAGTGACATATCATGCCCTCTAACCTAGTAACATATCATGCCCTCTAACCTAGTGATACATCATGCCCTCTAACCTAGTAACATATCATGCCCTCTAACCTAGTAATACATCATGCCCTCTAACCTAACGATACATCACGCCCTCTAACCTAGTAACATATCACGCCCTCTAACCTAGTGATATATCATGCCCTCTAACCTAGTAACATATCACGCCCTCTAACCTAGTGATATATCATGCCCTCTAACCTAGTGATATATCATGCCTTCTAACCTGTAACATATCATGCCTTCTAACCTAGTGACATATCATGCCCTCTAACCTAGTGACATATCATGCCTCTAACCTAGTGACATATCATGCCCTCTAACCTAGTGATATATCATGCACTCTAACCTAGTAATATATGATGCACTCTAACCTAGTGATATATCATGCCTTCTAACCTAGTGATATATCATGCCCTCTAACCTAGTGATATATCATGCTCTCCTACCTAGTAACATATCATGCCTCTAACCTAGTGACATATCTTGCCCTCTAACCTAGTGATATATCATGCCCTCTAATCTAGTGATATATCATGCCCTCTAACCTAGTGATGTATCATGCACTTTAACCTAGTGATACATCATGCCCTCTAACCTAGTGATATATCATGCCCTCTAACCTACTGATGTATCATGCCCTCTAACCTAGTGATGTATCATGCCCTCTAACCTAGTGATATATCGTGCCCCCTAACCTAGTGATATATCATGCCCTCTAACCTAGTGACATATCATTCCCTCTAACCTAGTAACATATCATGCCCTCTAACCTAGTGATATATCATGCCCTCTAACCTAGTAACATATCACGCCCTCTAACCTAGTGATATATCATGTCTTCTAACCTAGTGACATATCATGCTCTCTAACCTAGTGACATATCATGCCCTCTAACCCAGTCATATATCATGCCCTCTAACCTAGTAACATATCATGCCCTCTAACCTAGTGATACATCATGCCCTCTAACCTAGTAACATATCATGCCCTCTAACCTAGTAATACATCATGCCCTCTAACCTAACGATACATCATGCCCTCTAACCTAGTGACATATCACGCCCTCTAACATAGTGATATATCCTGCCCTCTAACCTAGTAACATATCATGCCCTCTAACCTAGTAATATATCATGCCCTCTAACCTAGTGATACATCATGCCCTCTAATCTAGGGACATGTCATGCCCTCTAACCTAGGGACATGTCATGCCCTCTAACCTAGTGACATGTCATGCCCTCTAACCTAGTGACATGTCATGCCCTCTAACTTAAAGACCTATCATACCCTCTAACCTAGTGACATATTCTGCCCTTTAACTTAGTGACATATCGTGGCCTCTAACTTAGTGACATAACATGGCCTCTAACCTAGTGATATATCCTGCCATCTAACCTAGTGATATATCCTGCCCTTTAACCTAGTGATATATCCTGCCCTTTAACCTAGTGATATATCCTGCCCTTTAACCTAGTGATATATCCTGCCCTTTAACCTAGTGACATATCATCCCTTCTAACTTAGTGATATATCATGCCCCTAACCTAATGGTATATCATGCCCACTGACCTAATGATATGTCATGTCCTCTAACCTAGTGATATAACCATGCCCCCTAAGCTAGCGATATGTCAACCGTCTAATCTAGTGGTATGTCCTGCTCTCTAACACGCTGCGCCATATGACACAGCGATACATCTTTCTTTATCACGCTGATACATCCGCCCTCTAACACGCTGTTTCATCCACCCTCTAACACGCTGATACATCTTCCCTCTAACACGCTGATACATCTTCCCTCTAACACGCTGATACATCTGTCCTCTAACACGCTGATACATCTTCCCTCTAACACGCTGATACATCTTCCCTCTAACACGCTGATACATCTTCCCTCTAACACGCTGATACATTCTCCCTCTAACACGCTGATACATTCTCCCTCTAACACGCTGATACATCCGCCCTCCGATACATCCTCCCTCTAACACGCTGATACATCCTCCCTCTAACACGCTGATACATCCTCCCTCTAACACGCTGATATACCCGCCCTATTCTTCAATCCTGCAGTTTTTTCCTCTGGAAAATAAATAGGAAAATATTCCTGTCTTCTTGGGCACGCCATTGACATTTTGCATAAGAAATAAATGATCCATACTGCGCTGGTAACTCTAAAACTCTGAAAACTAAACAACAGAACAAGTAGCACTTAATACTGAATCTCTTGAACAATGAGTATAATCCAGACGGGTTAGAGGCCATCAAGTCAACCGAGACGGGCCACTGTTCGCTTGATCTCCTTGCTATACATTGTAAGTACTGGTATTACAAAATCCCCCTTTGCATAAACTGCTTATGTGCATGGGAAAATTATATTTTTATTTTAAATATGTTTGGCAAACCTGAAACAGTCTCTGCCATTATAACTAATAGCTCGAGACACGCGACTGCTCTTAAGTGAGTCTGAATAAAATGTTTTCCTTGAAAGTCTAAAATGGTTATCGATTCCAGGCTCGTAAAAAAAAAAAGCTGGTTAAAATGTACGAAAAACCGTTTAGGTCAGAATCAAGAAAAAAATTTCAGCATCTTGCGTCCAATATTATTTGTTATATCTTCTTCTTCTTCTTCTTCTTCTTCTCCTCCTCCTCCTCCTCTTAGCTTTCCAAGCCATTAAGGCTCATTGCTGCAGATAAAGTTCGCCTCCATTCCTCTCTAATCCTAATCTTCTTCCTCCAGTTGGTGACAACACTTTCTTTTATATCCTCTTTATGTTGTCTTTCCATCTCTGTCTTGGTCTACCATTTGGTCTCGTTTCCCTCATCTCTTGTGCATACATCATTTTCATTTATCTGTTCTCTTCTATTCTTTCTACATGCCCCAGCCAGCGTAGTCTGTTCGGTTTCAATACATTTACGAGGTATAATTCGTTGGGATTTAAATAAGCTGTTCAGTTCAATGTTCTTTCTAGCTCTTCATTCTCCACTGTTGGTATCTTTTATCAGTCCAAAGATTCTTCTTAGAATATTGTTCTCAAATATCTGCAATTGTTCTTCTTTTTTCTTTATTTCTTATATACAAAGAAAAATGTTATAGTATCTTGAAATTGGCAGAAATGTAAGAACTCACAACATTGCATGGAGAATTGTTTAATAACATGGAAAGTAGTAGTACAATTAATTGCCAAACTTGAAGGAAATACGGTACTGAAACAGGCAACGGCAATAAAATTTGTCAAAAACTAATGACAGTTCCCGCTTTACGACGATTACTTTTACAGACCATCAATATATGGAAAAAGTACCGTAAAATAAATGTACATTTACAAATAGTTTAGGAGTATACACCCTTATTTAATGTAAAATATTTATTTTAAATGCTATACATAATGATACGGCCACTTCATTTCGATTTTATGTTTTAAAATATGCCTGTCTGTTGACAGTAGAAAACAAGCTGAATTATTTCCAGACTAAATGTTTACGAAGAATTAGAAAAATATTTTGCCCAAACGCCATAAGAAATAACATGTTGCTGACAGAGATGCAGATGAAGCCACTGACAGCAATTATTGAGGAAAGACGCTGGCGATGGTTGGGACATGTGCTCCGGGTGACTGATGACTCACTACCAAAAATAGCACTAAGATGGACACCACAGGGGAACAGAAGTAAGGGTAGACCAAAGAAGACATGGAGAAGAACAACAGAGAAAATGTTGAGCAATAGAGGGCTCACTTGGGCAAAAGCGGAAAGGAAGCCCCACATACTTTGGGCACTTAAGGTTCAGAGAGAGAGAGAGAGAGAGAGATAGAGAGAGAGAGAGAGAGAGAGAGATCTACTGACAGTAAAGACATGTATATTCGACTATATAAAATTCACTTTACGTCCATTTCGCTTTCCGACGCGGCTTTAGAACAAGATCCCCGTCGAAAAGCGAGAACTATATGTAATCAGATGGATGGAGACTGAACGATACACACAGAAAGCAACCTGGCTGGCAGCACTGTTGAAGCAAAAGATAGATAGGTTTAAAGATCCACTACACTGAAGCAAGAGATAGATAGGTTTAAAGATCCACTACACTGAAGCAAGAGATAGATAGGTTTAAAGATCCACTATACTGAAGCAAAAGATAGATAGGTTTAAAGATCCACTACACTGAAGCAAGCGATAGATAAGTTTAAAGATCCATTACATTGAAGCAAGAGATAGATAGGTTTAAAGATCCATTACACTGAAGCAAAAGATAGATAGGTTTAAAGATCCATTACACCGAACTGCTTAAATGGGACAGGCTGATGACTATAGCATACAAACTTATTTTTAATTCTTTTGTTACAGTGAGTCGTGTAGATGGCTTTATGAGAAAAAAGTATTAAAATAAAAATAATCGTATAAAATTATATTAAGTTTTCTTGAAGTTTCTAATTTTAAACTTCCTTCTAAAGCAAATGTATACAACGCATTATTTCCTAAACGGATGTGTTTATTATACAGCTTTCTGTGTGATCTTGGAAATTTCAACACGGCTACTTAAGAGTTAACGCTAACCCAAGTGCCTCGGCTAATATGTGAACATAAAAACGAGTCGTATCCACGTGTACAGCAATAACCGATTAATGATTAACCCATTACTGATCGTCGGTGCAAGAATCATAATTGCTATTTCTTTCTTTCCGACAACCCCGCGTGAAATGATCACACAACATCAATAACGTGGCATCATGCTTACCGGTCTCAAAGAGTGAAAAATCAATGGTACATATAATCAAGTCCGGACAACCTAACAATTGACATAACAGTAGCTTTGCTTTGAAATCGAACATAGATGGAAACATTAGATTTATCATCGATTTGTTCATGTACATGCCTTGTCCTGTTTCCTTATTCTGGATGATAATTCCATAGTTGACTGTGACAAAGGCATGAAACATCGCATTCTGGAACATGCCATAGCCCATTCCGGAATCCGCTCTGTCACAAAACGGAATATACCCTTCTCGGACACAAAATGGAGACGCGTTCTGGGTATTGTGTAGCGTAATAAATTAAGAAAACTAAAACGGGACGAAAAAAAGAAGATTAAGCCGATGTGCTGTTTTAAAAAAAAAAGAATGAACCGTTGACAGAAATGAACCTCAGTGCCTGCTTGATTGAATCTGTCTACTCCCTTGATGAGTTCAACGTTGGGCAGATAATGGATGACCTCCCAGGATATGGATAGCTGTGAGTGTCTCAAAAGAGAGGCCATGGCTTTTGGAAGGTCTTTGGCCAGGTTGCTAGATAAGAATTTTGATGAAAACTTGAAGAGAGGTCACTGAACAACAACAACAACAGCAGCAGCAAAATAAAAGGCTGCAAGAGAGTCAAGGACAGAAAACTGCCAATGTTAAAGTTTAGGGTCTCGTCTGGGTCCTGTTTTGAGCAATGAGCTGGGCCCTGGAAGACTTCGTTGGTTAGTTTTAAGAACAATTTAACAAACTTTTATAATAAGTGTCTTTCTTATTCCATTATTATTTCTAATATCAGGCCCGTGGAACCAGTACACCAATCCATTTACTCTAACCCCAACATCTCTATAACTCTATCTGGTGAATCCAGTTTCGGCTCCAAGTCCCCTATGTTTCTATTGTCTGACCGAAAGTCGTGTATGTTTCTACTCCCATGACTCCAGATCTTCTATGTTTCTACTCTCATGACACCAAATCCTCTGTGTTTCTATTTTCGTGACCCCAAATCCTCTGTTTCTACTCTCGTAACGCCAAATCCTCTATGTTTCTACTCTAATTACTCCAAATCCTCTATGTTTCTACTCTACTTACTCCAAATCCTCTATGTTTCTACTCTCATTACTCCAAATCCTCTATGTTTCTACTCTCATGATTCCAAATCATCTATGTTTCTACTCTAATTACTCCAAATCCTCTATGTTTCTACTCCCTAGTACCCCTATTTCGACTCCATGTCCCATCTGCTTCTACTGTCTGACATCAGCTCCTCTATATTTCAACCATCATGACTCTAGCTCTTCTAATTTTTCTACTCTAATGATAGAAATTTTGCTTCTGCGTCCTCTATGTTTTACTGTCTGACAATTAACCTTTTCTAGAACTACAATTATTATTATTGCAGGAGAAAGAACCCGAGCCGACAATGGAAGAAGTTTTATGGGCAATAAAGAGTCTGAAAAATGGTAAATCACCAGGATGTGATGAGATAACCGCTGAATTTATTAAAGCAGGAGGAAAGGAATGTGCAACAATCTATCATGCACTATGTAAAAAGATATGGCATTCAGGTATTTGGCCAAAAGAATGGAAAAGAACTGTATTCATTCCACTGCCAAAAAAGGGTAACCTGAAATTATGCACCAACTACAGAACTGTTGCCCTGATTAGTCATGCCAGTAAAATTCTGTTAAAAATCATAATGGGTAGACTTCGAAAGAAAATAGAAGAAGAAGTCAATATGGTCCAAGCTGGCTTCAGGCAAGGAAGAGGATCAAGAGATCATATATTCAATCTAAGATTAATAATAGAGAAATGCAGGGAGTTTAATGTGAATCTATATTTATCCTTTATAGACTACTCAAAGGCATTTGATTGTGTACAACACCAGAAACTTTGGGAAATAATGGAAAAAATGGGATTTCCAACACATTTGATACAATTAACATCACTGCTGTATTTAGACCAACAAGCAGCAGTAAGAATAAATGGTGAAACAACAAGTTGGTTTGACATAAAACAAGGGGTCCGTCAGGGGTGCATATTGTCACCCTACTTATTTAACTTGTATACTGAAAATATAATGAGGAATGTTAGAGAAGATGTAGACAAAGAATATTACGATGCCATAACAGTTGGAGGTTATGAAATACCAG
Organism: Achatina immaculata; assembly: GCA_009760885.1. NCBI lineage: Eukaryota > Metazoa > Mollusca > Gastropoda > Stylommatophora > Achatinidae > Lissachatina > Lissachatina immaculata. The sequence continues at coordinate 37,321,812 of CM019699.1, read as the reverse complement.
AGATTAGATATGCTGATGACACAGTATTGCTGTCCACAACACAAGAAGGAATGGAAAAACTGATTATGTCAGTCCGCAAGAACAGCGAAGAGCAGAACCTCTATCTTAATGCAAAGAAAACTAAAGTGATGACAACTGATAAAACAAACAAGGCAACTGAAATATGTATCAATGAGGAAAAACTGGAAGAAGTGGAGAGTTTTGAATATCTTGGATCACTACTAACTAATAATGGAGATACAATGAGGGAAATTAAAAGGAGGACATCTATTGCTCTTCAGAAAGTAAAACAAATAAAGAATCTGTGGAGAGGAGCAGACAGAACCACAAAAATAAGATTTTTAAGGGCATGCATCTTTCCCATCGCAACATATGCCTGTGAGACCTGGACACTTAACAAAACAGCTGAGAAGCACATAAATGCCTTTGAATGTAAATGCTATAGAAGAGTTCTCCAAATATCGTGGACACAACAACGAACAAATATATCTATACTGCAAGAGCTTAATATTGATGAAGGCTGGCTAGTAAAGAGGATTAAAGAGAGAAAACTTAAATATTTTGGCCACATTAAACGTCATGATAATTTAGAGAAGACCATATTGGAGGGATACATAATGGGAAAAAGAAAGAGAGGAAGACCGAAACGAAGATGGCTGCAAGACATCGTTGATGATCTGGAAATGGATGCAGCAGCAGCAGGCCATCTTGCTCACAACCGAGAGGCCTACAGGAGTGCTGTTTGGGAGGCAAAGTTCCGCAAGGGACATGCAAAGGAATGAATGAATGAGAACTACAACTGTCCTATCAGTCATCCCATGCTTAAAGCTTAGCTGAAGTATCTCTTCCAAGCGAATTAATTTGTTTACTAATCTGGCTGCAAGTAATGTGTGAGAATATGTGGCTCGTGATTTCCTATGGGCTGGCACTTGATGAGATGATTTAACGACACAGACAGCGTAACACTCTGAACAGCTTCAGAGTTCGCAGTTGATATACACTTGACACGACCCAGGCAAGACATCCCGCAGAGCACAAATGAAAACAGATGACTACAGGTGTCCACACTTAGTTAACAAAACGCCGGTATTCCTATTCGTATTCTTCTTCTTCTTCTTCGTTCGCTTCTATCACCAAGACCGCCCTGTGATCCTCCTGAATTTACTCCTGTGGTCCTCGATAGGTCCCGTAGTTCCCCCTGTGGTCCCCAAAAGGCCACACGAGTTCCCCGAGAGGACCAAAAGAGGTTCAGAGTATCGCAGGTCTTGAGTCAGTATTCTCGGTGGGTCTCCGAAGCGGGAATGCGTGACACCGTGGTTTTCGCTGCACCAGTTTAATCCAGCGTTGGAGTTTCTCACTGGAAAACATCAGCGTGATTAGGATACGCATACATCCCTGCCGGGTGAGAGGTAGTTGCCTATCTAGACTGCCCTGGTTCAGTGTCTCCGACTTCAGCATTTTGTGGTTGTGCCCGCTACCCTTCCTAGTTGTGATCAAGACGGAGCTTTTGTCCGAGAGGACGAATCCTCGCCACTAATAAGTTTCACCCCTGGGTTGAGCCGGTTTAGGCGTATTATCCCAGTATAGGCATGTTTGGGACGTGACTAGAGCGGAGGTATCGTGATATGAGTAGTAACCATCAAGTTTCACCTCTGTTTTAAGCCGGTTTAGGCATATTTCACCAGTATCGGTGTGTATCGGACGTGGCCAGCTTCTAGAGCAGAGGTGCCGTGGTATGAGTAGCTCTCGCCGTGAGACTACTGGACATACCGATTAAGCTCCACTTTATCCTTTGCATCACCTTTTCACATCGACGCCGCACGGAAACCCTAATTGCTTTTTCGTATTTTCTTCATTGGGCGGGAGGAGTTTCACTCCACGCGCGGCATCCGAAGAATCTCGCACCAGCAATGTCTTAACCCCTGGGTTAAGCCAGTTTAGGAAATTCGCCGGGTATGAGTGCACATAGAACGTGGCCGACCTCCAGAGCAGAGGTGGCGTGAGTTAAGCAGTTCTGACCTCGAGACTACTGATTACTTCACTTAATCCTTTCTTTAACCTTTTTCCAGAGTGGCGCCGCGCGGCAACCCCATTCGCGCTTTTCTTCACTGGACGGGAGGAGCCCCACTCCACGCACGGCAGCTGAAGAATCTCGACAGCAGCGACGCCGGCATTCAAGGTCGGTTTAATGACGGAACATGATGATGATGAATTTCAGGATGATGGGTGATGTAGCAAGAGACATACATCAGCCCAGCTGGGTTCACAAGACTTGCAGAAAACGTCTATAGTCGTGGTTGTCTCTTTCTTTCTCAAGCAAGACACAAACGACTCTAATAAAACAGCTTTATATCATGACAGCGTTAGACGCAGACCCATACTGACTAAATTTTTTAAAAAAACATCTTTCGCGCCTCCACAAATCATGATTAGTCCTCCACATTAATCCTATGCAAATCCAATACATCGTACACTATCTGCACGCCCAAACTCAGCCCATAAGTCAAGGGAAATCACCCCGTTAACTCGAGTATACAAACAACAAACGGCTTAATTTTACAGAACCTGCAGGGTTACAGACCCTGACCAACATATTCTGTTAGAAATGTATGAGAGTTCTTTTGTATGTTTCATTTATATGTTATATTTATTTCATATTTATAATTGCTATATACGCTCATATAATATTTGCACCAACTGTAACTGTAGCTGTAATCAGAGACTTACATTTTCACACTCCGAGCATTCCCATACGTGCTCCGCCTCCCATTCCAACACCCATGGAAGTGCGCGCCTGATGATGGAGCCAGTCACACACTGGTTGTTGGGTAACACGCGCTAAACCACTTCTTTCGGATAAGAAAAAAACATCCACTTCACCTCTTCTCCCCCAATCAGTCATCCTCCTCCTGATGTGGTTGTCGTCATTCAACCCGATATTGACCTCCATACCCAGCCTATCCAAGGTGGCTCTTGTAATCTCCTCCTTGTCCGTTCTCAGCGTTCCTTGAACTTACGCCATGCCTTCCAGCTTGTCCCGCTTTCTCGCTGCCTTTCATCCCCGCGTGACCCGGGGCAGTAGATCCACGTCAACCCGGATAACTGAGATCCCTCTAGAAGCTCCACCCACCACCTGCATCAGTTTGTACCGATAAGTCCGTTTGAATGAAAGTTGTATGATGAAGGGCAGAATGATCCCGCTCAAGACCTCATCCTTTCGACAAAAAACTTCGCTCGTTCGTTCCGAAGCAAGACGGGAAAGCCATTTTAAAACCGCGTTAAAGTCGTTTACTCCATAAAGCTCGGAGATTGTTAGACCCCGCTGTTTCTATCTGCCGGCTGTGAATACTATATGTTCTGGCGCTGTTTTAGAAGCACTCTTGCCAACTTACTTTCTCTTATCGAATGCTAACGTCAGAAAAAAGCACTGCGGTAATGAAGCGGTACACATCTACTTCCATTTGTTTCAAACAAACTAAATCAATATATGACGTTTCTTACATTTTTTTTTCCACTTGTTTCATGAAATGTGAAGAAATGGAACTTCACGTCACGGGAATGTATTTACAGGGAAACTATGACTTGAGGAGACGCAAGTAGGATATTTATGCAATGGCGAATAATGATTACAATAAGAAGGTAGATGATTGCAGCTGTTTTGGGATTTCTTCTTCTTCTTCTTCTTCTTCTTCTATCTTCCTGGAAGTATGAGCTTTATTTTCTTTGCAGCCAGTGCTGTGAGGTGAAGATTTGCGACAGAGCATGGTGCCGAATTATGAGCAGGTTACCGAGACTATCTTTTCACTCCTCAAGTTGAGCTAAAAGCGGAGGATGCGCAATACTACTTTAGCAGGCTCAATACTACTTTAGCAGACTTAATCCCATGGTGATCTGTCGCCTATTTTTTTAGAGCAGTAGAGGTGTGAAACCTATCAAAATCCATCGGCGAATGAAGGTTCAGAACGATGACGCTGATAGTAAGCGTCATGTTTTCTAATAGCCAGTGTGTTGAATAAGGGTGGCTAGTAAAGAGGATTAAAGAGAGAAAACTTAAATATCTTGGACACAGAGAAGACCGTATTGGAAGGATAAATAATGGCAAAAAGAAAAAGAGGAAGACCAAAACGAAGATGGCTGCAAGACATCGTTGACGATCTGCAAATGGATGCAGCAGCAGCAGCAGGCCATCTTGCTCACAACCGAGAGGCCTACATGAGTGCTTTTTGGGAGGCAAAGTTCCACAAGGGACATGCGAATGAATGAATGAAGTGTGTTCTTTTGTCCATTTGTTCTTGAATGTTATTTTCAGCACAGATTATATATTATTTCTTATATATCATGCCTGTATCCGTTTGTGGTAATCTGCCGCCTTTTTTTAGCTAGGGTGTCCGCTGTTTCGTTATCTGGTATTCCGCAATGAGATGGAATCCACTGTAATACCATTGTTAAGAAAAGCTTACATATCAGGTATATCGCTGTTTGCATATCATTGAGGTTTTGTGTCAGTATATTAAAGGGGACATATCATCATCATCATCATCATCAGGTGCCGTGCCGACTGACGTTGGGTATTATGCTTCTCCAGAGTACCCGATCCTTCATGCAGGCAATAGCTCAGTTGGTGAATGATCTCTTCTCACACCATCTCGTCAGATTTTTTCAGTATCATTTCTCTCGGCCTTCCCCTGGCTCTTCTTCCCTCTCTTCTTCCTGTTGTTACAATATTTTAAATGTCCTCTCTTCTCATTGCATGTCCTGTGAAAGTACATTGTCTCTCTGCTTTTTTTTTAATAAGAATTTTTGTCTCTCCAGCTCTTCTCATACATTCTCCAGTAGTTAATTTACTGTCCAGGTAGTTCTCAACATTCTTCTAATAAACCACATTTCTAATGCTTACAGTGATTTTTATGCACACCTGCCTATTGTCCATGATTCACTTCCATATAACAAGACAGGTTCAATACAGCATTTTAGGACGTTTTCTAATGTTCATTGATAAGGACGTGTTGCATAATGTTTCTCATACTGAAGGCTTTCATTTGGACCAACCTCGTATACAATAACGGTATTCTTAATGTGTGATACAAGATATCTTTTTTTTAATAACTGATAGGTTGATTGTAGATAAATCGTGGTGATATTGTAACAGATAAACAGTCTCTATACCAGTTTGCAGCATTGAGGCAGGAAATTTAGAGTCAAATTGGAAAACCACGTAGAATACCAGGAATGTGTAACTACTCTCAAGTGTTCCAAAGTGTAGCAGGACACGTCGAATTATCATTGTCTACATGGGTCCAGGATCTGAAAAAAGCTTGAGAACTGCTATATTTTTTAAGCACAGGAAGTGCAGTGGGAACGAAGCCTTGGGTGAATTTTTATTTTTTTTTTCATGACAGTGAACTATGTGTCTTGCAACTTTGCTCTGTTGACAAATGTCTGAACCTCGCGCTTCTGTACTGAGCTTAGCTAATCTTCTTCTTCTGTGTTGGCCCTGTAAATGGCACTGATTACATTGTGACACTGTTTAAAGCTTGGGTGTGATATCTGCGCCCTTCTGCCCGACACATACGTCATCGGCATGGCATATTTCTAGGACTAAAAATTCCCGTTTCGACCCATATTCGGTTGGTCAGACTATTACCAGGGGCGCCATCTCTGTCTTCCCGAGGCTGCGCAGTCAGTGAGATGAGGGTGTTGAAGCACAAGGTTGGTGTCGCATGGGGAATGGGTTACAGCGGACATTCTTTAAGACCCTGAGCGGAACCAAAAGCCACGCAGAGATGCAGTGTTTATTTATCAAAGTCAATCGTCACGGAGGCTATAACGATCCCCTGTCTAGCTAGTCTGACTGACCATGTTACTGGCAACAGAGAGGTGGTTAGGGGCAGGGTCTTGGCCAGCTGTGCTTCGCCAACCCTAATGCAAGAAGTCAGCTATGGGTCGCTGATCGCTGCATCGGACAGCCTCTTGACCTCTTCTCCAAACCCAAGAGGAGGTGAACTACGGTCTTGGTCAATCATCATTTCTACAACTCTCACATTAAGTGCTCGTCCCTGGGTAGCTAAAGCCTATCTCGTTTAGTCTGATTACAGAGTACTCACCGTTCTTTTGTAGGGAGGTTCTCAACAGGGCACACACATGTAGGGAGGTTCTCAACAGGGTACACACATGTAGGGAGGTTCTCAACAGGGCACACACAGACATATGAGGTTCTCAACAGGGCACACACATGTAGGGAGGTTCTCAACAGGGTACACACATGTAGGGAGGTTCTCAACATGGCACACACATGTAGGGAGGTTCTCAACAGGGCACACACATGTGGGGAGGTTCTCAACAGGGTACACAAATGTGGGGAGGTTCTCAACAGGGTACACAAATGTAGCGAGGTTCTCAACAGGGTACACAAATGTAGGGAGGTTCTCAACAGGGTACATACATGTAGGGAGGTTCTCAACAGGGCATACAGATGTAGGGAGGTTCTCAACAGGGCACACACATGTAGGGAGGTTCTCAACAGGGTACACACATGTAGGGAGGTTCTCAACAGGGTACACACATATAGGGAGGTTCTCAATAGGGTACATACATATAGGAAGGTTCTCAATATGGCACACACATATAGGGAGGTTCTCAACAGGGCACACACATGTAGGTATCTTCTCAACAGAGCAGACACATGTAGGTATGTTCTCAACAGGGCACACACATATAGGTATGTTCTCAACAGGGCACACATATGTAGGTATGTTCTCAACAAGGCACACACATATAGGTATGTTCTGAACAGGACACACATATGTAGGTATGTTCTCAACAGGGCACACACATATAGGGAGGTTCTCAACAGGGCACACACATATAGGGAGGTTCTCAACATGGCACACACATGTAGGTATGTTCTCAACATGGCACACACATATAGGTATGTTCTCAACAGGGCACACATATGTAGGTATGTTCTCAACAGGGCACACACATGTAGGTATGTTCTCAACAGGGCACACACAGATGTAGGGAGGTTCTCAACATGGCACACACATGTAGGGAGGTTCTCAACATGGCACACACATGTAGGGAGGTTCTCAACATGGCACACACATGTAGGGAGGTTCTCAACAGGGCACACACAAATATAGGGAGGTTCTCAACATGGCACACACATGTAGGTATTTTCTCAACATGGCACATACATGTAGTTGTCACAGAAAAACTAGATCCTACCTATCAGTGTCATATCAGTTTATTCTCTCATCAGCTACCGAACACGCTGTCACTTGCTTACTTCAAATGTCATTTTATTTAATGTATATGATGCAGGCTTATGAGTTTTTAGCCCAGTACTCACGATTAGCAACAGCCTGTACAATTAGCAAACATTGCTAGTGGCAGCAATCAATCAATCAATCAATCAATCTATCTATCTATCTATCTATCTATCTATCTATCTATCTATCTATCTATATCTATCTATCTATCTATCTATCTATCTATCTATCTATCTGTGACGTCACACTTCCCGCCAGTCGCTCGCAGTCACTCGGCAACTTCATTCGTTCCCCTTACACTTTAGCCTAGTCAGAGAAGTACAGAGTGGCGGAGTAATGACCTCACCAAGTACAGATTCTCTAGAACTTCTCCTGGAAAAGCTGAAAAAAACATCTTCTTTTCAATACTGAATGCAAATATCGCGCAGATTGTACATTTCTTCTTCTTCTTATTATAATACTATCTCCTTGTAACTGCGAGCTTGTATTCTTTGCAGGCTAATGCCGTGGAGAGGATGTAGCACAGCATCGTGTCGGGTTGGTAGCAGGTTACGGCGGCTAATTTTCTTTTCAGCCCCTGACTGCAGCTAAAAAGAACCAAAAAACCCAGGGGGTATGTAATACTTCTTTAGCTGACTCCACCCCAAACAGGACTATAACGATCCTTGTCCCGTTAGCCAGGCTGGGTCTACCACCGAGGGGTACCAACGGAGAGGTGGGACAGGGTCTTGATCAGTTATGGGTCGTTAATCCTTACGCTTTCATGTCAGCTGTGAGTCGCTGGCTGTTAAATTTAGGGGGGAAAAAAAAGTGCTGGAAATAATTTTACATATCTGGGGCTTGGGGCGTTCTTCAAAGTGCCTGCTGCTCGTAAACAGTTTATAAGTGCCTGCTGCTCGTAAACAGTTTATAAGTGCCTGCTGCTCGTAAACAGTTTATGAGTACATCGTTTAAAGCGTTTTTATTCTGGATGAGTCATAGAATTGTCACACACTACCGACATATGTTTTTTTTTTCCTCTTCGCTACCATTTGGTGTGCCGTCCTCTGTATGTTTCCCTTTGTCACTATCTGGTGCACTGTGCTCCATTTCTGGTGAGCGTAACCGAATATTACATGTATTCGATACACCGATCAAAACGCCGAGGTCGTAACAGTGACTACAGATGTCATATGTCACCGCAGTTACATATTCTGACTAACAGCTCCTGGGAATAATGAGATGCGAACCGCTTGTGGCAAAGGTAGTAAATACAAACACTAAAATAACAGTGCTGGGGCCACGTGGGGGGGGGGGGTATTATATCCATTAAATGAGGGCAGGCACGTGGACAGCCAGCTCAGGTCCCGCGTCAGTTACAAAGGGAGCCCTTATCTAAACACGGAAACATCTCATATAATTTTGTCTGCAATAAGAAAAAAAGGGTTGAAGGTGGCATACTGGAGCAGTCTATCCCATCTCAGCTGACACAGCCGGTACAACCCTGGCTTCCCGTATCCCCCCCCCCCCCCCCCCAGGATCGGTCCTGGGTGATAGTGGGACTATTAAGTAGTTTCCTTTGTTTATATTTAATTTACTTTGTTAAAATTCATGTTCTGGCTAGGAAAACACTTCGTAGTATCACACGCTGAGGCTGGTACATTTTAACGTGAACATCTGTTTTCCGTTAATAGATCAAGAACCATCTGATGTTTGTTGTCGGGATATGCAAGCATGCTCTGGTGCTTCGACAAATTCGACATTAGATCTCTTTTACACGCAACACCAACAACTGGCAAATGACATTAATGAAGAATCAACCTTTCGTTTAAAATAATAATAATAATAATAATAATGTGAGCTATCGTACGGGATTTTAAATCGAGACCTTTAGCTTGGCAGCAGAGGCCTGCATGACTGTCTCATATCTCCTCCTATTGTGTAACGCAAAACTCCCTATATTCAAATAGCTGCCGTGATATTGCGTAGATATAACAAGCACATATTAAAACATAAATAAATAAAACGTTAAAGATGTACCATCACTGTCCTCAAGGCAAGTTCATCAGTGTTCCAGTTTCTTTATGGGATCTCAGCAAGATGCAGGAACTCCGTAGCGTCGGAGAGAAAAACGCAGCTGTACTGTGCCGACGCGACACAACACGGCACGACAACGTGTTGTTTGTTTAAACCTGATCTTAGTCAGTTGGACTTTATATCGACCTCCTTTTATGCAGGGAAAAACGTGAATAACTTGTACTGTATTTCCTTTAGAAATACATCGAGGATTTCTACTCTCGGCCATATTAGATACCAGTTGCTAAACACTTATAGCACAGAAACCACCAAGCGACATTTCTGTTACTGCAATCTGCTCTTGTTATTCCGATGAACGCTCCCGTGAGGCTTTAGAATAGAGCCTAATTTCCCAGGCTGACTGTCTTCACCCAGTTGCCTCCACCCAGATGCCTCCACCCTGATGCCTTCACCCAGATGCCTCCACCCAGTTGCCTCCACCCTGATGCCTCCACCCAGATGCCTCCACCCAGATGCCTCCACCCAGTTGCCTCCACCCAGATGCCTCCACCCAGTTGCCTCCACCCAGATGCCTCCACCCAGATGCCTCCACCCAGTTGACTCCACCCAGTTGCCTCCACCCAGATGCCTCCACCCAGCTGGAATTAACAACAAATTCAACTTTATTTTAAACCTGTTTAAATTCCCACCTACTTTCTGCTATCTGTGCTGCACTTTCTTTCTTTTTTTTCAGTCCCAATCATTCCGCTGAAGTTTTAGCTTTATTCCCTCTTTCTATAACAACCTCCAGGTGTTTATAGCTTTTCATGCTTCTTTCTGTACCTACCCCCCCCCCCCCCAAACCTATTGTTCTCTCATTTTCCATCCACACCGCTTAAGGTTTCTGATTGGCTGAAATTTTGAAGTTGTTATCCTGCGTCAATCACTTCCTTCCCACTATTCAGTTCCGTTTACCTGGGTCTATTCATGTTTGTCTTTCAAAGCAGAAGGAGACCAAAAAGCCTAGGTTTTTCATCCATCTTCGTTCTTTCTTAATGTGTTGTGTTGTCCTTGTACGTAACCTTTGACAAAGGCTCACGCCGAATTACTGGATGTTGTATTTTCTGAATTTATACATTATTATCTTATTCTCCGCCATTTGTGAGTTCTGTTCAGTTTCCTCATTTCCTTTGTCGGTTTATAAAACTGAACCGTACACCTCCCAATCCGACATCATACCGTGCCTCAACACATCATAGCATCGCCTGCACAGAAATGCCAGCTCTTAGTTCCAGGAAGAAAGAAAGCAAGACAAGGCAAGATATCTACATCAGAATCTATCTATATCCTTCACGCATTGACGTTTTATGCACGGCGTCTTCTGTTACGTCATTACTCCCTGGTATATACTTTCTAATGATATATTAACCCTTTATACGCCAGGAAATGTTCAGAACGACATCAAATTACTTTCACTGCCTTATTATGTTTCAGCTGTGAGCAGGTATTCACCAAAGAGTTAAGCAGATAATGTTTATCAAGTTTCTGATAGTTTTGTGGTAATGTTGGGCAAACCACACTTGATATATTTTTGTACCACGTGGTAAACATCTGCCAATAACCTACAAAGAGTTAAAGCGGCTTACTCAACATAACGTGCCGAGCGCAAGTTTTTTATAGTTGGGTAGCCTAGAACACTGAAATTCTGTTAACCATTGATTTGCCCTCTCTTGCGTTGATGTTTTCTTAATTTCTTTAGAGGATTATTCTATTCTGAACCGAATAACTTGCGCACGATTAACAAAGATGAAAGTTAGGTGAGGGAGTGATTAAAAGAGTGTACTTTTTATAGTGTGAACAAAAATGAGGAAAACTGCAGAGACGTCTTGTATTGCAATGGATACAGTACAATATTTCTTGCCAAACACAGACCGAAAATATATTACAAATACGCTACACACATGCTACGTTAAGTTCTCATTAATGGCACACATCCATTCCTCTTTATAATAACTCATTTGGTAATCAAACAGCTCTGGAGACAGCAGAAAAGTTCACATTTGAAACTGGATTAAGAAGAAGAAGAAGAAGAAGAAGAAGAGTGAAATAAAATTCAGATAGCTCAAAAACAAACAAAAAAAACTCTGAAGAACTATTAAAGCACTACAACTGGACCACTTACCCCAGGGTTGTCATGGTGACGATGGTGTACCAAAAAGCGGCGGGGATGCTGGTAAAGCTCGTGCCGTGCACGTTTTTCTCTGCGTAAAACATGATGGTCGCGAAGATGATGATAGCCATGGTCAAAGAAAACAGCAGGAAGCCCAACTCGCTGGCGCAGGATTTCAAGGTATATCCCAGAATCCTCAGACCCTGAGAATGGCGGGAGAACTTGAAGATCCGGAACACGCGAAACACCCGGAGGGTGACGAAAGCGCCGCTGACGTCGTCGTTGTTGGAGATGGTGAGCCCGATGTAGTAGGGGATGATGGCGACCACGTCGATGATGCTCATGACGCTTCTCATGAACTTGCACCTGTCCGGGGCCGCGTACAGTCTCAGGAAATACTCGGCCGTGAAGATCATCACGCAGGCTGTGTCCAGGCAGAAAAATGCCATGATGTACTTCTCACCGCAGGATGGCTCCTCTCTGACCCCGGGGGTCTTCCCGCAGGGGATTGTCTCTACAACGTTCGCTATAACAGACACAGCAATGAAGAAGCCGGTGACGTAATAAAACACCAGGGCCACAGTTCCTATGTGTGGGTTCTCAAAGGCCCTCCACATCTGCTCTCTAAGAGACACGGCCGGGTCGAAGTCGCCATTCTCGCTTTTCTCATCGTCCACAAGCCTCTCGCTGTTCTCTCGTTTTCTGTCTCTGTAATCCTCGTAACAGCAGTCTCCGACGATATCAGGAAGGATGCCGAAGAAAGCTAGTTCCTCATCGTAGGCGCTGATGCACTCGTGTTTGGGGTAGTGAAGACGGCTGGTCCTGTAATAGTTCAAGACGTGTCTGAAGATATCCGGGTCCCGGTCAAAGAAGTACTCTTTGGTGTCTTCGTCGTAGAAGAACTCCCTCTCGTTTGACCCGAGAAGAGTGTCCGGAAACTTTTCCAGGGTGGTGCGCCACGTCTCAAACTTCCTACCGCTCACGTTGATCAGCAGTTTCTCGTCGCCACGCTTGTTTTCTGGGCGGACAGTTGGATTTGGAAGAGGATTTTGGGCAATGGGCACCCAGCCAATGGCTGAGGCCCGCGCAAACGGTAACCATGCGGCTACCGAGGCCATTGCGCCACTTCCGTTTCCTGTTTCGGGGAAAAGGTCAGATTCCTCCCGGAAAACAATTTTGGAAAGTTAAAATGGATCCCACCAGACAAAAAAAATGGAAGAAAATAAAACGGGAATTGTTCCAGAAGCTATCCTCACCCTTTTAAGCTGAAAAATGACTCCTGTAAGTCCCCAAACTTCCTGTTATATTGTGGATACTGCTCTAATAGCAAACACTATCAGTACGGGGATCGCAGCACATAATAAATTAACTGAATGAAGCCTCAGTCCAGATACTTGTCTCTCTTGGATGTTCTGGTAGAAACTGCGGACATTAAGCTCCGAACAAACCACTTATTGCAGGAACATAGCATAAAGGACAGAAACGGTTCACGCCTGTTTTTATGTATCTTTTCTTAATGATATAAAATTAGAATTTGAAGCACAAAACCATCTGGGCTTTTGCGACATTTAATAAAAAAAATTAATTGTACTCCTTGTGACTTCAGCGTGTACTGTTCTTGGTGTACAAAGAAAAGAAAACATTTCCATGAAAAACAAATCCGGCGCTCTGGAAGATTAATTAAAATTAACACTATTTGGGCCAGTCAGTTCTCTCTTATTCTCTAGTAATGTCTATGTGTATTAATGATCTCCCCTTGTGGCAAGTGCTCTTCGCCAAAGGGCAATACGATTTACAGAATAAAACAATACAAATGTTGCAGATTCTGTTTTGCTCACGTAATTTACAGAGATCTCAGTTCTGGCCGTTCGTATTCAGGCGTGAACTTTGTTCACTTGTAAAGATCCTGATGATTGTGGTTCTAATTCTGATGTGAACTTTGTTTCCTTGTAGAGTTCCTCAGTTTTTGGCGGCGCTAATTCTGATGTGAACTTTGTTTCCTTGTAGAGTTCCCCAGTTTTTGGCTGCGCTAATTCTGATGTGAACTTTGTTTCCTTGTAGAGTTCCCCAGTTTTTGGCGGCGCTAATTCTGATGTGAACTTTGTTTCCTTGTAGAGTTCCCTAGTTTTTGACGGCACTAATTCTTATGTGAACTCCTTTCCCTACTTCAGCTTCAGGACACTCAGAACACGATTCACATACACTCTGTGAATCAAAGCGTGTTTCTGTTTCCTTATTTCATCTTTAGGCAGGCTTTCGTGCCTGGGCATGCAATAAACCCCGTTAAGACAGGATGCATCTTCTAGGATAAGGCAAGCTGCTGACTTACGTGATCAGCTTCTCTGGAACCATTTCTGACGCAGTATGACTCTCTTGGACACATTCTCGCCCTCTTCGAAATCTGAAAACAAAATAAAATTATTACAGGGTATATTTGAAATAGTGCATCTGAAAACATTACAGCCGAAATAGCTTTGATACCAAAAACTAAAAATAAAAAAAATTTGAAATAATATGGTTGATATTTTCTCTCCTATAAGATGGTGGCACAAGATGGACTTGCTCCTTCTTCCTTCTAGGTTAGGCTCAGTGCGGAAACAAGGTCCGGAGTAAGTTAGGGAGCCACCGAAACCTTTTCCTGAAAAGACTGCACAGGATGGTGACTGATACTTCGGAGACTGAAGGATACCCGTCGTGCATAAAGCTTGCCCAAACGGGAGATTTATGGGGAGTAAGCGTTTGTATAAGAGGTCCGATAGTAAATCATGACCTGACCCGCCACGTCTTGTCTTGGCCTTTCCACGGTTTGACTTCGCTCTACAAGGCTTGATTTGGCTCTTCGTGGCTTGACTTGACCCTCCATGGCGTGACTTCACTCTCCGCGGCTTGATTTGGCTCTGCATGGCTTGGCTTGTCTCTTCACGGCTTGGTGTGGCTCTCTACGACATTGACTTGGCTCTCCAAGGCTTGACTTGCCTCTTCACAACCCTAGTTCCCCCAATAAAAATGTACCTTTAACCGAGAATAGCATAACCAATCTTTATTTCAGACACTAAAAATATTAAAACAGGTAAGTCAACCAACAGAGTATTACTAGACAAAATCACGTGATACATTTCTGACCTCTGCTCATTTTATATGTAAAATATGCCTGGGCAGTGAAGCGAAACAATCAGAACACACACCCACGCCAACCTCCCACCTGTTCGTTCTCATCCTGTGCAGAATGAAAGGCTACCCTAGAAAACTGTGGTATTAAATGAACAGCTGCACGAATGGTGAGAAACAGTGTGGGTAAATTTGAAAGGAAAAGACAGAGAGGAATAATAGAACAGTGCTTGAGTATGATGACCAAAATGCTGTCTCTCTCTTTTCTTGGCAAACAAGAATGAATCTGCCGTGACAATTCAGTCTCACCAAAGAGTAAATACACATCTACGTAGCCATGATAATTAAGCTTCCAAAGAACGCTGGTATTTTTTTTTCATGCACTCCTCCGGCCCTATACAAAGAGAGAAATGAAGCTTTTACTAACTACGGCCTTCAAAAGCAGAAAGACATATATCTCCTCCGGCGTGTGCTTCATGTCCTTACTTTGCCGTACACAGCAAAATAAACCCGTTTAGCATTCACAGGGTAAGTGTCCACCAAACAAACAAGCAAACAAACATATCAAATCAACATATGAACTGATTTTTTTGGTGAACTTGTATTCTGTCAAGAATTTACCTATAAATGTGATGGCCTGCTGATTTGGAAAGAGCACAGACCTAGGCTGCCAGATGTAGTTTAGTTTTTTCATATAGACGAGACACGGGAAAGGTCTTTCATGGGCACAAAAGTTCAATTTATTCTATACATCATACATATCTGTGCATTATTCCTATCGCCATTTGAATCGTTTAATCATCTACGTGAGGCATAGAACGATCCAGGAACACTTCTGGGTTATCCATAAATCGATCCCATCTCACCACTGAGTTCTATATTTGGCCGAAAAAGGGTTTTTTTGCCACCTATATGTGTCAATGATTTCCCATTTTGGTGAATTATTTATTCCACAACTTCTGGAGAGAATATCACAGCATAAGGAAACTTAGGGAAGCAAGTTTCGGTATTGTACAAACCCCTACAACAAACTGAAAGCAAATCTAAGTATTGTAATTACTACCACAAGAAACTAAAAGCAAATCTAACTATTGTAATTACCACCACAAGAAACTAAAATCAAATCTAAGTATAGTTGTCTGAGTGGCGAAGTGGTTAGTGCACTGGTCTCTCATGGCGAAGGTCAGGTGTTCGAATCCGGCCGGAGGCGCCCCAGTCACCCAGCTGTAGAAATGGGTACCCGACTTCTTCTGGAGTTGGGGAAGGAAAGGCAGCCAGGCGTGATACTGACCATATCACCCTCTAGTGTGCTGACAGGTCAAGGAAAATATGGGCACTAACACCATATCCCTATGTGCCTCTAAGGCATGACATGATTACCTATATAAGTATAGTAATTATTCTTATCTTATTTTATATCTTATATCCTTCCCGTGCCGTTAAACGTCACATAGTAATTATTACCACAATAAAATAACAGCAAATCTGAGTATAGTAATTACCACCACAAGAAACTAAAAGGGTATCTAAGTATAGTAATTATCACCACAATAAAATAAAAGCAAATCTAAGTATTATAATTACCACCACAAGAAACTAACAGCAAATCTAAGTATAGTAATTATCACCACAATAAAATAAAACCTAATTTGAGCATAGTAATTACCACCACAATAAAATAACAGCAAATCTGAGTATAGTAATTACCACCACAATAAAATAAAAGCAAATCTGAGTATAGTAATTACCACCACATGAAAGTAAAAGCAAATCTGAGTATAGTAATTAGCACCACAATAAAATAAAAGCAAATCTGAGAATAGTAATTACTATCACAATAAACTGAAAACGAATTTCAGTATTCCAGTTACCCCCACAGTGGACTTAAAGCAAGCTTCAGTATAGTAAATACCGTTACACACACACACACACAAACACACACACACACACACACACACACACACACACACACACACACACACACACACACACACACACACACACACACACACACACACACACACACACAACACGTCTCAATATTGTAACTATTCCCCCCCCCTCCTCCAAAACAAAAAAAAACTCAAAACATATCTCAGTATTGTATTTATCTCCACATAAACCCGAGAACAAGTCTCAGAATTGTATCTATCTCCACAAACAAACTGAAACATATCTCAGTACTGTATTTCTTATCTTATCTCTCCTTCTTATCTTTCCCATGCCGTTAAGCGTCACATAGGGCTCGAATGGTAGTTCGTCAAGTTTTCCTGTTTTCGGAGAGCCTTTCAACCTCATCAAGGCATTTTATGTTTATTAATTTGGCAAAAACTGAAACCAATTCTCAGAATTGTATTTATCTCCACAAAATACCGAAAACAAATCTCAGTACTGGATTTATCTCCACAAAATACATAAAACAAATCTCAGTACTGGATTTATCTCCACAAAATGCTGAAAACAATTCTCAGAATTGTATTTATTTCCACAAAATACTGAAAACAAATCTCAGTATTGGATTTATCTCCACAAAATACTGAAAACAATTCTCAGAATTGTATTTATTTCCACAAAATACTGAAAACAAATCTCAGTACTGGATTTATCTCCACAAAATACTGAAAACAATTCTCAGAATTGTATTTATTTCCACAAAATACTGAAAACAAATCTCAGTACTGGATTTATCTCCACAAAATACTGAAAACAATTCTCAGAATTGTATTTATTTCCACAAAATACTGAAAACAAATCTCAGTACTGGATTTATCTCCACAAAATACTGAAAACAATTCTCAGAATTGTATTTATTTCCACAAAATACTGAAAACAAATCTCAATACTGGATTTATCTCAATAAAAAGAAAACACCCCTAATCAAACAGATGGAGAACAGTTGGTAGGGACAAAAATCAGGATACGAATGGAAGTCACTAAGTAACTCGCAAATGTTTGTTACAAAAAAAAAAACTGAATACGACAGTAATTTGGAAACTTTAAATCTTTGAACCTATATTATTCCCCTATTTCTCAACGTAATCTCCAACAACATTGATACATTTGTCCCATCGTGTTATCAGTGATGCAGTACCCATGGCGTAAAAATCGGGAGTCCGATTTCTGAAACATTGTTTTACTTCTGTTTCCACCTCTTCGTCACTCGAGAATCTTCTCCCGCCAAGGTGGTTTTTCAATGGACCAAACAGGTGAAAATCACTTGGAGCTAAGTCAGGACTATAGGGTGGATGTTCAAGAACTTCCCAACCCAATTGGCTAATTTTCTCTTGGGTTAACCGAGTCGTATGTGGTCTGGCATTGTCATGAAGGAGAAGCACACATCTAGTCAGCAGACCAGGACGTTTTCTTCGAATTGCATCCCGTAGCATCGACAGAACTTCACAGTACGATACAGAATTCAGACTGTCACCATACTTCTGGAACTTGGTTAACAACACTCCTTGATAATCCCAGAACACTGTCAGCATAACCTTCCCCGCAGAAGGCGTAGTCTTGAATTTTTTTTTTGCGCATGGCGATGACGGGTGTTTCCATTGCATTGAGGCCCGTTTTAATTCGGGTTGGTAGTGGCGCATCCAAGATTCGTCTCCAGTAATAATCCTTTGGAGCATGTCTTCACCTTCATATGTGTAATGGCAGAGATGCTGCAGTGACAAACCAAATCGGTTCATTTTGTGTTCATCATTCAGATCTCTGGGTACCCAACGTGAGCAAACGTTCCGAAAATTCAATTGCTCATGCATTATTCTGTAGGCTAAGCCATGTGAACATCCGACTGCACTTACTACACTGTCTATCATTACTCGTCTATCAGCTCTGATAATCTCATTCACACGTTGCATAGTCGCTTCTGTTGCAATCTGAACAGGACGGCCAAGTCGGACTTTGTCAACAACTTCGGTGCGTCCCTGAGAAAATTCTTTTACCCAGTTATAGACCGTTTTACGTGATAAACACTTTTCAGAATAAACTGTAATCATTTCCTTATGAATGTCCTCAATTAATTGTCCTTTAGCCCACAAAAATCGCGTTACACTTCTCTGTTCTTCTTTGGTACACACTAACAGTTGGGTGTCCATTTTGTTATTGCTTTGCGCATGTGCACGTAATTCCCAGTGCCCCCTACACACAACTATTATAAAGTTGGATGATGATACTATCTAGGGATATATTTAAATACTACCTGATAACTGCCACTAATAAAATATGTCAATCTGCGAATTACGTAGTGACTTCCCCTCGTACTTAAACCAAATTAATATCAGTATGACAGTAACATATAAACTCATCAAGATCTGATAATAAACTTACATATGGTTGCTAGTATATCACTGATTGTTTCTATATTGTTTTCTTACCTTGACCTAAATCTGTTGCTTGTCAAGGACTCTTATATACGTAGTTTTACGTCTACAACGCTGTATTAACAGCCGTCCTGTTTTCCTTAGCACTGTTTGACCCAAGTGTTCCCAACCCGTGCTCAGCGGTTCACTATCATGTGGTCCGCGGCCGCGTTATTAATGTGGTATCAAGTGTCATCTGTTGTACAAAAACAGTTTAAGGGCCTGTGTTGCTGTGGTGTGGTATGGTATATAAGATTGTGGTCTACAACTTATCTCTCTCTCTTCTCTCTCTCTCTCTCTCTTCTCTCTCTCTCAACCTTTAGGTCCCCAAGGCACGCGGGGCTTCGCAAGGGTTTTCCATAAGGGCCCGTCCTTCGCCTTATTTTCCACTCTGGCGCAGGTTAGCCCTCTATTACTCACCATCCTCTCCGTTCCTAGGTTTCTGGGGGTCTTCTCTCGTGCTGGGGACTTCCTGTGATCAAGAGGGTCTACTGTCGTGCTGGGGACTTCCTGTGATCAAGAGGGTCTACTGTCGTGCTGGGGACTTCCTGTGATCAAGAGGGTCTACTGTCGTGCTGGGGACTTCCTGTGATCAAGAGGGTCTGCTGTCATGCTGGGGACTTCCTGTGATCAAGAGGGTCTACTGTCATGCTGGGGACTTCCTGTGATCAAGAGGGTCTACTGTCATGCTGGGGACTTCCTGTGATCAAGAGGGTCTACTGTCATGCTGGGGACTTCCTGTGATCAAGAGGGTCTACTGTCATGCTGGGGACTTCCTGTGGCTGGTTTTCATCAAGAATGTCTGCTGTCATGCTGGAGACTTCCTGTGATCAAGAGGGTCTACTGTCATGCTGGAGACTTCCTGTGATCAAGAGGGTCTGCTGTCATGCTGGAGACTTCCTGTGATCAAGAGGGTCTACTGTCATGCTGGGGACTTCCTGTGATCAAGAGGGTCTACTGTCATGCTGGGGACTTCCTGTGATCAAGAGGGTCTACTGTCATGCTGGGGACTTCCGGTGGCTGGTTTTCATCAAGAGGGTCTTCTCTCGTGCTGGGGACTTCCTGTGGCTAGTTTTCATCTATAACTTTTACGACCTCAGTTTCCCGATACCTGTCGTTTGTTTACTTCCCTTGTTTCTGCTTCTGCAGCAGTCAGTTTCTAACAGGACATGGCTGAAGGGCCTCTGCCGAACTCTCGTTTTAATGTTTGTTAAAAAAAAAACATATGTTAGAAGATGATTTACAATGTATTTTTATTTATGTATATGTCTGCGTGTGTATGTGTGCGTGAGTGCTATTTTATTAGGTTAATGACTTCTTCTCTTTTACCTTGAATGTAATAGTTAAATCTTTCACTCTTTTGATATGTTTTTCCTAATTTAATTTGTATTTTTTTACTAAATCAAGTGTGTGGGAAGAATGAAAGATGGAGTGATGAAGGGCAGAATGTAAGACGGGCCTGCGTGCCCAATTCTTTACCCTTGAAAAATAAAGATTATTCATTCATTCATTCATTCATTCTCCTTAATCGCCTTTTACAATCATGTTTGGTAGGTTGCAGTGATCTGATCCTATTCTTTGCACTTCAGGCACATGCCGAAGTCTCACATACATCACCGGGGCTGCAACTTATATGTAGAAGATAAAAGTGATCCTTCCATGCAATAAAAAAAGTTGGCAAGCTCTGATTTAAGCTATAACTTTGGACGGAAAAAGATCCAAATCTAAAGAACAACAATAATACTCTCACTCTTTCTCTCTCTCTCTCTCTCTCTTTCTCTCTCTCTCTCTCTCTCTCTCTCTCTCTCTCTGAACCTTAAGTGCCAAAGGCACATGGGGCTTCCGCAAGGGTGTTCCACAAATACTAGTCCTTTGGCTTTTTTCCCGCTTTTGCCCAAATGAGCCCTCTATTACTCAACATCCTTTCTGTTGTTCTTCTCTATGTCTCTTTTGGTCTACCCTTACTTCTATTTCCCTGTGGTTCCATCTTAGTGCTATTTTTGGTAGTGAGTTGTCAGTCATTCGGAGCACATGTCCCAACCATCGCCAGCGTCTTTCCTCAATAATTGTTGTCAGTGGCTTCATCTGCAATCCTGCCAACAAGATGTTATACAATAATGCATAAAACTAGATAATCTGCACGAAAATCAGGTAGAAACAGGTTGTACAGATGCATACTGAGAAGCAAGGCTACTTTACTTCAGGGACAGCTAGTTTTCTTAACAAAAAAAAAAGTGATAAAATGTTAAAGGGTTATCGTCCCTGCACGTCGAACAAGTCCATATATCATCAAATGTCCTCTTCCGAAGAAGGATTTCTGCATAATGCACCTGCAATAAAACTGATGAATCGTAGATTTCATGGGCGGGACTCGATCCTGTGTCATTTGTCTGAGACCAAAGAAGCAGTTAGAGCTAAACATGGTACGAACTAGATTTGATGAGTACTAATTACTGTGCAACGTGAAAAGTAGTATCTCTTTTGAGAGTGCTTCTCTCTCTCTCTCATTCACTCTCACTCTAATAACGCACTGGACTTTGTTTGACTGCACTGACTGCACGAGAATGCATCAATAAAAGTGTTGTCTTTACTTAACCTATCAATTTTGTTGAACGGATGCTGAGAACAGTTGAATTAAGAGTTTACTAGAGCGATGTAAGAATTTTCTCGTGTACAGTTTTGTTTTGGAATGTATGAGTTTTGTTGTGAAACGCAAGAGTTTTGTTGTGAAAAGTAAGATTTTGTCCTGCAACATACAAGTTGTGTAGTGGAACGTAAGAATATTGTTGTGGAACGTAAGAGCTTTGTTGTGCAACGTAAGAATTTTGTTGTGGAATGTATGAGTTTTGTTGTGGAACGTAAGAGTTTTGTTGTGGAACGTAAGAGTTTTGTAGTGGAACGTAAGAGTTTTGTAGTGGAACGTAAGAGTTTTGTTGTGGAACGTAAGAATTTTGTTGTGGAACGTAAGAGTTTTGCTGCGGAACATAAGAGTTTTGTTGTGGAACGTAAGAATATTGTTTTGTTGTGGAACGTAAGAGTTTTGTTGTGGAACGTAAGAAATTTGTTGTGGAACGTAAGGGTTTTGTTGTGGAACGTAAGAGTTTTGTTGTGGAATGTAAGAGTTTTGTTGTGGAACATAAGAATTTTGTTGTGGAATGTAAGAGCTTTGTAGTGGAACGTAAGAATATTGTTGTGGAAAGTAAGAATATTGTGCTGGAACGTAAGAGTTTTGTTGTGGAATGTAAGAGTTCTGTTGTGGAACATTAGAGTTTTATTGTGGAATGTAAGAGTTTTGTTGTGGAAAGTAAGAATATTGTTCTGGAACATAAGAGTTTTGTTGTGGAACGTAACAATTTTGTTGTGGAACGTAAGAATTTTGTTGTTGAAGGTAAGAGTTTTGTAGTGGAACGTAAGAGTTTTGTAGTGGAACATTAGAGTTTTGTTGTGGAATGTAAGAGTTTTGTTGTGGAACGTAAGAGTTTTGTAGTGTAACGTAAGAATATTGTTCTGGAACGTAAGAGTTTTGTAGTGGAACGTAAGAATTTCCTTGTGGAACGTAAGAATATTGTAGCGGAACGTAAGAATTTTTCTCTGGAACGTAAGAGTTTTGAGAATCCTCTGTAGCTAAATCGCTAAAGACGCACTTTAAAAGTGCAGTGCCAACTGGAAGATCACGAGTTCAATCCCGGGACCGAGAGGAAAAAAAGAAAAAGCAACAATTCACAAGACCTCTGGGAGTCATGACCCAGAGGGGCCCACCCCCCTTAGAATGTCAGGAGTTTAACAGGGCCGAAACACTTGTCTGAGGGGGGGCACTTTCTCTGATGGTCTGAAGGAGTTGTGTTGTTGTTCCACTCTCTACAGTAGTTTCCTGCATATTGTAGTGGAAGGTAAGAGTTTTGTAGTGGAAGATAAGAGTTTTGTAGTGGAAGGTAAGAGTTTTGTAGTGGAACGTAAGAGTTTTGTAGTGGAACGTAAGAGTTTTGTAGTGGAAAGTAAGAGTTTAGTAGTCGAAAATAAGAGTTTTGTAGTGGAAGGTAAGAGTTTTGTAGTGGAAGGTAAGAATTTTGTAGTGGAACAATAGAATTTTGTTGTGGAACGTAAGAGTTTCGTAGTGGAACGTAAGAATTTTGTTGTGGAACAATAGAATTTTGTTGTGGAACGTAAGAATTTTGTTGTGGAACAATAGAATTTTGTTGTGGAACGTAAGAGTTTTGTAGTGGTGCGTAAGAATTTTGTGTGGAACATAAGAATTTTGTTGTGGAACATAAGAATTTTGTTGTGGAACATAAGAATTCTGTGGTGAAACATAAGAATTTTGTGGGTGAACGTAAGAATTTTGTGGTGGAACATAAGAATTTTGTGGTAGAACGTAAGAATTTTCTTGTGGGACGTAAGAGTTGTGTCCTGGAACGCACGTTTTTTTCGGAATATGTGGATAAAAGCGTACGGTAAAGGTCATATTATCAGAACTGTTATTCGTGCGTGTTATGTACATAATATGCTGGCACAAGATTAACACTGAAATTCGTCATACAGCCTGAAAACTGAGAAGCGAAAGAGGTACAATGTCAGCCGGTCACAGTGCCCCGTTCTTCCCCCTTTGAAAAGAAATCTCTCTCTCTCTCTCTCTCTCTCTCTCTTAAAAAACTAGAAATGTCCACGCTTTATTAAGCCAGTTGTAGAGGGATTAAAGAAAAAAAACTTTTCCTTTGATCTTTCATTCTTTCTACAAACAACAGATATGCAAATTCTTGCGTGAGTTTTAAACCTCTCATTCTTTTGAAGACGCGGCTTCGTTGCTAGAATACAGCTTAAGAGTTTCTCAGTAAAACGGTTCATTGTCCATGCTATTCATAGAAATATCCCATCTGGTGTTCTTGCCAGCGATATCTTCTCAGTGTAAATCTCTTTGCAATTGTTTGTCGCTTGTAAATGTTGAATTTCTTTTGGTCAAAAACTTGTACCTTGTAGTTGAATGGATGGAATATTTTCACGTATACACCGCAAAGGTTCTGTCGGCCCTCCATGCCATGAGCTCCATGCTGTAGATTTGAACGTGCGTCGTAAATCCTTGTTCTTATGGGTTAAGCACAAGATGGGCGTAAAAGATCCCCTTGTTTTGCCAGTTTGCGCGCCCCGACAGGCTAAACTTGTGAAGAATCAAGAACATTTGTAATTACAGAGTTTACGTGGGCGAGTTATGTTATGTTTTATATGTTCTCTTTCGGGGAAGAGTATAAAGCTGAACTCCCAAGTTCAGAGGGAAAGCAAGGAAAAGAAGCAAGTATGAAAGGGGAGATAAATTTTATGACCTGGTGATACTTATGGATAAAGGTAACAAGGGGAGGCAAGTGGAAGACGCTGCGGCAAGGAGAAGCAACTGAAGATAAGGTATAAGGTCAAATCCCTGTTTCATGCCACAAAGGCTTATACGGTGGTAGGTCCGTATTTCCACGACCTTCGGCACATGAAAGCGTGATGTGGTCAGTATCAAGCCTGGCCGTATTTACTTTCCCAGATTTCTCTGGCTGGGAAAGCACAGGGGCGTTTTTGATGTGATCAGTCAGTCAGTCATATGCACGTCCTTTGTGGAACTTTGCCTCCCTAGCAGCTCTCCTGTAGGCCTCTCGGTTGTAAGGAAGATGGCCTGCTGCTGATGCATACATTTGCAGATTATCAACGATGCCTTGCAGCCATCTTCGCCTTGGTCTTCCTCTCTTTCTTTTTTTTTCTTTTTCCCATTATGTACCCTTTCAAGACAGTCTTTTCTAGATTCCCATTACGTTTAATGTGTCCACAATATTTAAGTTTTATCTGTTTAATCCTCTTTACTAGCCAGCCTTCTTCAATATTAAGTTCTTGTAGTATGGAAATATTTGTTCTTTTTTGTGTCTGTGATATTTGAAGAACTCTCCTGTAGCATTCAAAGGCATTTATGTGTTTCTCAGCTGTTTTGTTAAGTGTTCAGGTCTCACAGGCATACGTTGCGATGGGAAGGACGCACGCCTTTAAAAATCTTATTTTTGTAGTTCTGTCTGTTCCTCTCCACAGCTTCTTTAGTTGTTTTACTTTTTGCAGAGAGACAGATGTCCTCCTTTTAGTTTTCGTCATTGTATCTCCGTTATTAGTTAGTAGTGATCCAAAATATTAAAAACTATCCACCTCTTCCAATATTTGGAATATTTGGTGTAGTGATACCTGAAAAAAAGAAGTGTAGATAAGAAGAAGAATTGTAACTGAGGATAGTAAATATAAACAAGAGGACAGATGTAGTCGTATGGATCAAGTATAATCAAAAGGGGGAATGTGTAGGCACTGGAATAAGTGTAGGCAAGTAGAACACGTGTAGACTAGGAAGAAAGTGCAGGAAAGGGGATCAAGTGTATGCAAACGGAGCGAATGTAGAAAAAGAGAGATTTTAAAAAGGTGTAAACAGGTAGGCACGCGTCAAGTGAAGGGATTAATTGAACCTAGCACAAAGAATGTAGCTTGAATGAGTGTTGTCCAGGGGGGGGGGGGGGGGGGGCAGGCAACATCTGTCCCAGAGGACATCTGTAGCCAGGGAAGACAAGTGAAGTAAAGCGGAGGAAAAGCACAGCCGAATCAAAGTTTAGTCTCAGAAAACATGTGGCTTAGGAAACCTATCATCAAGGATACACGAGTAATGAATGAGGTATTTGTAGTTCAGGACCAGTCTGTAATCAGGGATAAATATGTAATCAAGGATATATTTGTAATCAAGGATGTATCTGTAATCAAGGGTATATGTGTAATAAAGGATATATGTGTAATGGAAGATATATATATATATGTAATCAAGGATATATGTGCAATCAAAGATATATCTGTAATCAATGATATATGTGTATTCAAGGATATATTTGTAATCAATAATAAATGTTTAATGAAGGATATATGTTTAATGAAGGCTATGAAGGACGTATGTATAAACAAGGATAAATTTTTAATGAAGGATATATGGTTAATCAAGGATACATTTGTTATCAAGAATTATTGTATGAGGAAGAATATATCTGTCATCAAGGATATACGTGTAATGAAGAATATATATGTAAGGAAGAATATATTTGTAATTAAGGACATATGTATAATCAAAGGATCAGTCTGCATAGAAGTAGGACAAGTTGACTA
The DNA here is from genome assembly GCA_009760885.1 of Achatina immaculata. Lineage (NCBI taxonomy): Eukaryota > Metazoa > Mollusca > Gastropoda > Stylommatophora > Achatinidae > Lissachatina > Lissachatina immaculata. The sequence continues at coordinate 37,295,752 of CM019699.1, read as the reverse complement.
GGGAGACTAGTAATAAAAAGGAGGATCCTCAAAGCCTCAAGAAGGGAGGGAGAATAAGCAATTCTAGTAATGGCAACAAATATAATAACCTGCCCTCTGTATGATGAGCAATATCTCTAGAAACTGTGCCACAAAAAAACTGGAGGTAAAGAGGGCCCATTTAGCATCTCCAAGCGTTTAATGAAGGCTATACTCCAATTTGTCAGGATTGCTGAAAATATAACCCTGAATGCACACAGAAGAAGGAGGAGCAGGAGGAAAGAGGAGGAGGAGGAGAAGGTGGAGGAGAAGAACAAGAAGAAGAATGAGAAGCGGATGAAGGAAAAAAAAAGAGGAGGAGGAGAAGGAAGAGGAGGAGGAGGAGAAGGATGAGGCGCGGAAGAAAAAGAAGAGAAAGAAGAGGAGAAGGGGAAAGAGGAGAAAGAGAAGAGGGTTGAGATGGAGAAGAACAAGAAGAAGAATGAGATGCGGATATAGAAGAAAAAGAAAGATGAGAAGAAGAAGAAGAAGAAGGAGGAGGAGAAGAAAGAGGATGAAGAGGAGAAGGTGGAGGAGGAGAAGAACAAGAAGAAGAATAAAAGCGGATGAAGAAGAAAAAAGAAAAAGAAGGAAGGAGTAGAATGAGGAGAATTAGAAGAAGAAAAAGAGGAAAGAAACAATATTATAAACCTATGATTCTACCAAGTTTTCTTTCAAACAGAAATTCGTGCAAAGTCAGTTTTATAAGCGGTTAAAGAGAGAACTGTTAAATATATTCATGCTTTCTGTTTAGCCGTTTCACACAGTTGAAATTTATAGATAAAATACTGGTGTAGCCGTTTCACACAGTTGAAATTTATAGATAAAGTACTGGTGTAGCCGTTACACACAGTTGAAATTTATTGATAAAGTACTGGTGTAGCTGTTTCACACAGTTGAAATTTATAGATAAAGTACTGGTGTAGCCGTTGCACACAGTTGAAATTTATTGATAAAGTACTGGTGTAGCTGTTTCACACAGTTGAAATTTATAAAGTGCTGATGTAGATGTTTAACACAGTTGAACTGTAGAGATAAATTGCTGATGTAGCTTTTTCACACAGCTTAACTTTATATATAAGGTACTGGTGTAGCTGTTTCACACAGCTTAACTTTATATATAAGGTACTGGTGCAGCTGTTTCATACAGCTTAATTTTATATATAAGGTACTGGTGTAGCTGTTTCACACAGCTTAACTTTATATATAAGGTACTGGTGTAGCTGTTTCACACAGTTGAACTGTATAGATAAAGTGCTGGTGTAGCTGTTTCATACATTTGAATTTTATAAATAAGATACTGGTGTAGCTGTTTCACACAGTTGAACTTTATATATAAAGTACTGGTGTAGCTGTTTCACACAGTTGAACCTTATATATATCAGGTACTGGTGTAGCTGTTTCACATAGTTGAACTTTATATATAAGGTACTGGTGTAGCTGTTTCACACAGTTGAACTGTATAGATAAAGTGCTGGTGTAGCTGTTTCATACATTTGAATTTTATAAATAAGATACAGGTGTAGCTGTTTCACACAGCTGAACTTTATATATAAGGTACTGGCGTAGCTGTTTCACATAGTTGAACTTTATATATAAGGTACTGGTGTAGCTGTTTCACACAGCTGAACTTTATATATAAGGTACTGGTGTAGCTGTTTCACACAGCTGAACTTTACAGATAAAGTACTGCTATAAAAATCTGACAATGTTTAAGAAAAACTTTTCCAAATTCTCTCTATTTATAACAAAAAAGTGGTTTCCTCATTTCTTTTATTTATAATATTATATAAGAAAACTGTCCTACCTTTTTCTATCTGTTTTCTCCTGAAATCTTGACAAGAGACTTTCTGGTTTTCCAAGAGATATCATGAAGCATGACATAGATAACTGCAGTCTCAGTATACAAGTGTAGGTGTAGCAGTATTTAGAAAGTAGACAGTTAACGTGAATGTTTTTGTTAGTTAAAGGGGCACAATCTTGGCAAAAGTAGTGTGTAAGAGTTATTCACTGGACAGGCTAATTTTAGGAGTTTATCGGGAAAACCCGATCCTCGGGAATGTCGCTGGGTTAGGGAAAAAAAAGCACGGCCCGGAACTTGAAATGGAAATAGAGAGTAGACTTCCGGATGACGATTAGGGATGAAAGAAAGGGTTTAGGTCAGAGAGAGTCCCTTTGCTTCAATCATAATGCGCCAGAGGTTATCAGTTATGACGCTTCTGTAGAAGTTTGAGTGTTTGTCCTTTTCTTCAGGATAATATGTAGTAACAGAGGTTCTCAAAATGTAGGTGTTTGTTTTGTGTTGCCCTTTTTAGGACAAGTGCATTATTTTTGAATAGTTATTTTGGTGGCCTTGTGAGAGAAGTTGGTTTCTTCCATTTAGGAACTTATGTGTTGTTCCATATATTTGAATTATCCGAATTTAGCTCATTTTATCCCTGGTATTATAATATAGAACCTACGACTTCCAGTGGCAACTCTTTGTATTGCCGGAAGATATTGTGTTCATGGTTGTGAATTTTTCCTGTCGTGTGGCAGAAGCAGACTTCAGCACATCTCATATAACATCACCCTCATCTTCCTCATCTCATATAACATCACCCTCATCTTCCTCATCTCATATACCACCACCCTCATCTTCCTCATCTCATATAACATCACCCTCATCTTCCTCAACTCGTATAACATCACCCTCATTTTCCTCATCTCATATAATATCACCCTCATCTTCCTCATCTCATATAATATCACCCTCATCTTCCTCATCTCATATAACATCACCCTCATCTTCCTCATCTCATATACCACCACCCTCATCTTCCTCATCTCATATAACATCACCCTCATCTTCCTCATCTCATATAACATCACCCTCATCTTCCTCATCTCATATACCACCACCCTCATCTTCCTCATCTCATATACCACCACCCTCATCTTCCTCATCTCATATAACATCACCCTCATCTTCCTCATCTCATATAACATCAACCTCATCTTCCTCTATAATATCACCCTCATCTTCCTCATCTCATATACCACCACCCTCATCTTCCTCATCTCATATAACATCACCCTCATCTTCCTCAACTCATATAACATCACCCTCATTTTCCTCATCTCATATAATATCACTCTCATCTTCCTCATCTCATATAATATCACCCTCATCTTCCTCATCTCATATAATATCACCCTCATCTTCCTCATCTCATATAACATCACCCTCATCTTCCTTATCTCATATAATATCACCCTCATCTTCCTTATCTCATATAATATCACCCTCATCTTCCTCATCTCATATAATATCACCCTCATCTTCCTCATCTCATATAACATCACCCTCATCTTCCTCATCTCATATAATATCACCCTCATCTTCCTCATCTCATATAACATCACCCTCATCTTCCTCATCTCATATAATATCACCCTCATCTTCCTCATATCATATAATATCACCCTCATCTTCCTTATCTCGTGTAACATCACCCTCATCTTCCTCATCTCATATAACATCACCCTCATCTTCCTCATATTAAACGTGTGTCTGTCTGACATGTATTTTTTTAGACCCTGTTGGTTCTTCATAACGTTAATTGTTAAGTCATGTGGATTGCCAAACTCAGTTTTGCAACCTTGTTGTCCCGGTGTTGGATTGCCTGGGCTGTCTGGCGTTCTTAGCGTGTAGCCAGGAATGCAAAGTATGGGAGACTTTGAAAGATAGTTCACTCTGAACTTCACAATTATAACACTAGACAACTTCTCCTGATTGTAGCGCTTATAAAATGGGTATCTTTCTACTAGTGACACGTTTACCACTTCTTCTTCTTCTTCCTATTGTAAAATAAGTGGAAGGAGATGGCTCCCACGTGTAAATACGGCAGCTAACAGGAAATGTCTCGTTTTTTACAGCCACATAACTTAAAAACAGGTTTAATGAGCAACCGTTGACAATAGAATACTGATCCCCAAATCTCGTGGAGGAAGAATCGATCCAGACTTAGACGGGCAAATGCCGATTTCAAAATGGAAAGATGCGTACTGGAGATATTATAAAACGAAAAAGTGATTTACTTTATAAATAACTGACATTATCTATGAGAAAACAGCGATAGGAAATGTAAATTATAGCTAAACAATGACGCAAACCTGTTTGAAGGGAAATAACCCCAAAATGTCTGGCAGACGGGGAAACAAAAACAAAAAAAAATAAGGTCCACTGCATATGCTCCTTCACAAGAAGCACACTTTCCCTGTACCCGCAGCCTCCATCAATATTGCTGACGGATTGCTCCAAGCTGAGCGGCCATGCATGAATCTCCATTTTTGAGTCGTTCATATAATTCTATATTTGAACCTAATAAATGAAGAAATCGCGTTTCCAGACCCGTTCGTGATACCAGGCAAATCCATGTTGAGCTGGATTTTATTGTCTGATGCGGATGCTAGCCTCCAGCGATGACCGATGGTCTCTCTTCCAGTCGATTCCCAAATGCCGGTGAAATGAAATGCATGAGCAAAATAAAAACAATTTCATTCACAACTCACGAAATAACTACAATTATTAAAATAAAAGCAACCCCCTCCTCTCCCCCCCCCCCCCCCCGGCGAATTTCAGAAAGTTCCTTCTTTGACATTGGGAACATGCGATTATAGAGCGACATCACACGGCCTTTCTTTTTCGCGCTTAGCTATACTGAATCTATTACTTGATATATTTCCTGTTTCTTGAATCATCTTGGCGTGTCTTTACTTCTGATCCCATTCATCCGTCCTTTTACATTCCCTGCCGCCGATCCAGTAAGTCTTGTAGTGTCCTGTGGTTTTGTCTTGTCTCTTTCCTCTTATACCTTTCGGTGTTAAGGGGACAAACAGACGTCTTGATATGGCTCGACGATTTGCTTCATATAATGGGATATTTAATGCTTCTGTAATTTCCTCTCTCCATCTCCTGCGTGGGCGGCCTCTTCCTCTGTTACCTACAAATCTTAGTGTGAATGTTGTCTGTGATATACTGTCTGGTGGCAACCGTGTAACATGGCCAAATCATTTGACTTGCTGTTTCTGGTTCTAGTGTAATATAACCATTACCCTGATGATCCCATGTCTTATTTGATCTCTTCTTGTCACATTTAACATGCCATTTCTGTCGTGATGACTTTTCTTTTGTTCTTGGCTGTTAGTGTCCATGTTTGACAGTGACAGCTTAGATCTGGAAGGAAAATTATGTTGTATAGTGCCATTTTTGTTTCATTTGTGATGTATTTGTTTTTCTATAGAGGAGTCATTTGTGCAAGGACCTGATTCTCTTTATTGCATCTGTTCTCAATCTCAGCGTTAGATTTCCCTGAGGATGATATTGTACCACCTGGGTATTTGAAATGTTTCATTTGTTTCAAGGCCTGGTTGTCTAGGAAAATCTTTGTTTGGATTTCTTCTCTCGCTATGGTTATGACTTCTGCTTTTTTCAGCACTGATCTTCATGTTGTGGCTTTGACACGCTCTTGCTAAATTATCCATGTTCTGATGTAGGTCTTTTTCTGATGTGGCTATAAGTGCTTGATCTTCAGCAAAAAGAAGTTCGTTTATGGTCCTCCTATTGGATATGTGTTCTAGAATGTGTTGTGGGTTTATCGGCATTCTTTCTGGATTTGGGCCGCTTTGTGGTGGAGTTTTTACTATGTATGTTAGCTTCTTTGCAGATGTTGTCAATTCATGTTATGAATAGTAAGGGAGACAGTACATAGTCTTGTCTTACTCCATGTTTTATGATGAATGGTTCAGTGGCCCGCATTTCTTCAAACTGTGCACTGAATGTTTTCATATAAGTCTTGGTTCTAACAATAAATCCCTTCCATTTTTCAGGATCTCTAGCCAGCTTTGTAAGTATGGTACCACAGCATACTATCTCCAGTTGAACTGTTCTTCTCCATTATTACCTAATCTTTCGTCTCCCTTGCAGACTGCGTCGATTGGCTGTGCCTATAAAGCAGTGTTGTAGTCATTTCGGAGTGTGCGTCCAATCCAATTCCAACGTTTCTTTCACAATAATTAAGTTCACGCCGTCTTTCTTCCTTCACAAATTATACAGCGCTGTGCTGTGTGGTTGGACTAGAGGAACAAAAAAAAAAAAACATATAAAGAACTTTTGTCCTGAAATGAAGATGTAGTTCCAGTCACGGCCATTTTCTTGCCATTTTTATTCTCTCGGGTCTAAATTTTTTGTGTGTGTATGAACTGTCCAAGACTAATCTTACAACGTTATGCTCTTAGCCTTCAAAACGAGCTTGATGTTCGTCTCCTTCTCCCTCACACCCCAATGAATCGGTGATTTTTCTTCCAGAACGAAATCCATCAAACTGTAAAGATTCGCATCGAAGTTAGCGGGATAGGATTGAGAAATGGAGGTGTGAGGAGAACTCTGCTTAAATAATACGGGACATACTAGCTTAGGCATGCCCATTGTCTGGAGAAAGTACTTTTTTCATCTACATCGATCTCTCTCACAAACCTGGCAGTTCGTTCCCCGGGTTTTTAGTACCGCCATGGAAGTTCTCCTTTGTTCTGACCAGGTCTTGTGTCTGTGTAGGGCTGTATATCTGACAAAACTGTGGAGGATGGATTTATTCTTAAAAACAAAACTTAACAAGAGAAAAAAAAAACTTAAGACAGGATGGACGCTAAAACTGCTGTTATAAGAAATCTGCAAAACCAAAATGAAGGAGGTCGATCGATTCAAATATCCTGCAGTAAAGAAGCCCTGCATCGGGCAGAGGTAATGAGGACCACAACGAAAGAACCTTCAGGGATGACATAATTAAAAGAATGTTTTCTTTCAAGATCTCGTTGTCGTGGACTGAGAAATGACTGAAAGAAGCTAATGAAAGGCATTTTCTGTTGAAACCATCTGTCCAGTACGGACGCAACTGGTGGTGTCGCTAAGTGTATCTCGGAAAAGGGTGCACAGCCTTACTTAAATGTTTGGAAGTTAAAGCCCTTGAATTATGTTTCACAACGTAGTTTCCCCTCGAGATATTTTTTGCTGAGATGAGAGTGCAGGTTTTGCAGGTGGTTCGAGTGAAAATCTGAGTGAGTGTTAAGCAAGAAACCTTGGCTTGCTAAACAGTGTGAAGTGTGAGTCGTGCAGTCGGTGTTATCACCGTCTGTTAAAATGCAGCGTCGTTCTTGTAAGCTGCCGTAGTTTGGAAGTTGGATATGTGATTGTTATTAGTAGCTCTCTAGGCGGTGAGTGAACTTGTTGTTAGAAGTCGCTTGGAACTGTTTGTTACATGTCATTCCGATTAGTTTCATAGGTAAATCGATACGTATCGTTCATCGTCATTTTTTTTCATCATCATCTGTTTGCGAGTGTTAAACAAGTGCAATTGTTGAGAACCGACCTTGATTGCCTGAAGATTAAATATTTCGTCCGTCGCTTGAGAAGTTGTACTACCTGATTTGCCTGAGAAGTTGTACTACCTGGGTTGTCTGAGAAGTTGTACTACCTGGGTTGCCTGAGAAGTTGTACTACCTGGGTTGTCTGAGAAGTTGTACTACCTGATTTGCCTGAGAAGTTGTACTACCTGGGTTGCCTGAGAAGTTGTACTACCTGGGTTGCCTGAGAAGTTGTACTACCTGGGTTGCCTGAGAAGTTGTACTACGTGGGTTGCTTGATAAATTGTACTAACTGGGTTGCCTGATAAGTTGTATTACTTGGGTTGGCAAAAGAAATGGTACTATCTGGGTTGCCTGAGAAGTGTGTAATATTTCAGGATCTTGTGTTTGTGTACGGTTTAGCCGTCACGATAATCTAACATCTTGGCGAAATAGTTAGCCACTGACATGAGACACACACACTGTCTCCTTGTTGCCGTGCATGTACACTTCTCTAATGACTAACGTGAGTACTCGCCAGCCAGGGCGTGTGGTACAGTGAGTTTTCATTCAGTATGACGATGCTGTTGTTGCTCTATCTACATAGGACTGCGAGCTGGTGCTCTTTTTGGCCTATGCCTTGAAGATGTTGATGCATTGAAATTGTGTCGCTCTGGGAACGAGTCACGGTTTGTAATTTTTGTGTCTCAGTTCCAGAGTGAAGATAACAAGCAGAGGATATGCAAGGTTTCTTTAACAGTCTCCAAAGTCGTGGGAACTACAGCTATCCCTACCCCGTTGCGGTTGATGGGTGTACTAACGGAGAAGTGAGCCACGGAACTGGCCAGTCAGGTGCGAGTCAAAGACCTATCCACTAACCTTGATGCTATCAGTCAGATATGGGTCACATACCTATCAGAGAAGAAGAAGAACAAGAAGAAGAAGAACAACAAGAAGAAGAAAAATAACAAGAAAAAGAAGAACTAAATCATCAACCTTATCATTCATTATGAAAACAGTCGTTGGCGACGCACTTGCAATTTTTTGTTCCGTCCTTTCTATTTCTAGTCACTTGTGGTTGTCATGTCTTTTCCATTGTTGGTTGGCAGACAAAAACAGACAATTGCCTTTTTTTTCTTGCCAGATTCAGAGAGATCTTGTCGTTAATAATGAACGTTTGTTTTTGTTGTTGTTAAGAATTCACAGAGAATACTTGTCGTTAATGAGGGAAGTCTGTGGGGTTTTTTTTTTATTATGAATTCAGAGAGAGAGAAAGAGAGAGAGAGAGAGAGTCAGTGTCAAATGAAACTCAGATGGAATTTAGAAAAAAATAGAAGCTGTACAGATGCCATCTTTTCTCTAAGAGAGCTAACAGAAAAAAAAGTTGAATATAATCAGATACTACACATAGCTTACGTAGATCAGGAAAAAGCATTTCATAGAGTAGATAATCCTTGATAACCTCCAAATGGATGCACCAGCAGCAGGGCATCTTGTTTACCGCCGAGAGGCCTACAGGAGAGCTGTTGGGGAGGCAAAGTTCCCCAAGGGGCACGCTGACTAGCTGACTGAGTAGGTAGATATAAACTGAAGGAAATCTTACAGCATTATGGAGTTAGTACACACCTGATTAACCTATGCACAAACCTATATGAAAACAATCAGTGCCATGTTAGAACAAACGCAGGACACTTTGAACCATCCATCATAAAATCTGGAGTGAGGCAGCTGTGGACTATCTCCCTTACTATTCATAACATACATTGACAACATCCGCAAAGTAGCTAACATACATAGTAAAAACTCCACCATAAAGCTGCCCAACAGCCCAACTCAAGAAACAATGCTGATAGATCCACAAGACTTCCAAAAAGACATACGCAATAGGAGGACCATAAACGAACTCCTTATTGCTTAAGATCAAGCACTTATAGCCACATCAGAAAAAAAGAGCTACAGCAGAACATGGATAATTTATCAAGGGCATGTCAAAGCCACACCACCTTCCAGAAGACATACCCAATAGGAGGACTATAAACGAACTCCTTGTTACTGGCAATCAAGCACTTATAGCCACATCAGAAAAAGACTTACAGCAGAACATGGATAATTTAGCAAATGCATGTAAAAGCCACAACATGAAGATCAATGCTGAAAAAAAAACAAGGTTATGGCCACAGCGAGAGAAGAAATCCAAACAAAGACCTTCCTAGACAACCAGCCCTTGAAACAAGTGAAACATTTCAAATACCTAGGTGGCACAATATCATCCTCAGGGACGACAGACGCTGAGATTGAGAACAGATGCAATAAAGCAAATCAGGTCATTGGACAAATGACTCTTACTGAAAAATAAATACATCACAACTGAGACAAAAAGGGCATTGTATATCACAATTTTCCTCCCAACTCTATATATCACAATTTTCCTCCCAACTATATTATATCACAATTTTCCTCCCAACTATATATATCACAATTTTCCTCCCAACTCTATATATCACAATTTTCCTCCCAACTCTATATATCACAATTTTCCTCCCAACTCACAATTTTCCTCCCAGCTCTATATATCACAATTTTCCTCCCAACTCTATGCTATCGATGTCAAACACGGACACTAACAGCCAAGAACAAAAGAAAAATCATCACGACAGAAATGAGATGTTTAAGAGGAACACTAAATGTGACAAAAAGAGACCAAATAAGAAAAGACACCATCAGGGCAAAGGTTGGAGTAACACGAGTATTACACTATATCCAGAAACAGCAAGTCAAATGGTTTGGCCATGTTACACGGTTACCACCAGACAGTATATCACAAACAACATTCACGCTAAGATTTGTAGGTAACAGAGGAAGAGGCCACCTACGCAGGAAACTGAGAGAGGAAATTACAGCAGCATTAAATATCCCATTATATGAAGCAAATTGTCCAGCCATATCAGGACGTCTATTTGTCCCCTCAACACGGAAAAGTATAAGAGGAAGAAGACAAGACAAGACAAGACAATTCAGAGAAAGTACTTGTTAATGAAGTAAATCTGGGTTTGTTGTTACGAATTCAGATAGTGTACTTGTCGTTAATGAAGAGAGTCTGAAGTTGCTGCTATTACGAATTCACGGAGAATACATGTTCTTAAAACAGAAAGTCTATGATTAATGTTAAGAATTCACGGACAGAACTTGTCGTTAATAAAAGAAAAAGTGTGTCTACTTTTACGAATTCTCAGTGAGTATTTGTCGTTAATGAAGAATGTGTACGGTTGTTATTGTTATTGTTGTTGTTGTTGTTAAGAATTCGTAGAGAGGACTTGAAATTAATGAAGAAAATGTTGTGTGCTTTTAACATCTTTGAACATTTCAGTAATTTAAAAATGTAGTCGGGACGAAACTGGCAATAACTCAATGCAGGCACATTTTCAAGAAACAACCAAAGAAACAAAGGGAAAAAAAATGAAACAAGAGAAGCAAAAAGAAAGTAAACAAAATGATAGATCGACAAACTGCTCAATTTATCCTATCCTGAATCGCTGGCAAATCTCTCATGTACTTTGTTTTAATTAAAGCAATTAGTTTGCATTGCAAGATATGGCTGTCTTCATACTATGTGAAAAATGTTTCAAACGTTATCTCAAACATGTTCTCTGAATACGAGGATAATAAAATACAATGGGGGGGGGGGGGGGGGGGGGAAGCAACAATATGTAGCAGAAGAAAATAAAGGCCGAAATAAGAGAACAAAAAAATTACTTTTCGGAACATTACAGGCGTGATTGAAAGCCTGTGAATAAATTAAAAGAGAGATCAGCGCCCCCTGCAGAACGGAAATTGTCAGAGATTATGTGATACGAATTCTGCGAGTTGCCAAGTAATATGATATATGGGTTTCGGCAGGGTATCCTGTTTTCTTCTCTGAGCTCCCGAAGAATCTTTTCAATACGATAACCTGTACAGCAGAGAGACGGGGGGGGGGGGGGGGGGGGGGGAATGCCAGCCTAGATCGAACTTTTGTTTTCTCAGCATAAAATATGTGTTGCTAATTTGAAATATAATTATGGCGACCTTTCCTAATCTAGTCGTATTTTCTGGATACTGTTAAGTCTCCAGCGGTTGGATCTCTCTCTCTCTCTCTCTCTCTCTCTCTCTCTCTCTCTCTCTCTGAACCTTAAGTGCCCAGGGCACATGGGGCTTCCGCAAGGGTTTTCCACAAATGCCTGTCCTTTGCCTTTTTTCTGCTCTTGCCCAGGTGAGCCCTCTATTGCTCAACATCCTCTCTGTTGTTCTTCTCCATGTCTCTTTTGGTCTACCCTTACTTCTGTTCCCCTGTGGTGTCCATCTTAGTGCTATTTTTGGTAGTGAGTTGTCAGTCATTCGGAGCACATGTCCCAGCCATGTACGATATCCAACCAAACAATTCGCCGTTTTCCAGTTGTTTATATATATATATATATATATATATATATATATATATATATATATATATATGGTAAGGAAAGAAACAAAATGTTCTGTTAAGGAAACAAAACAAAATGTTCTGACGAAGAAACAAACAAAATGTTCTGGTAAGGAAAGAAACAAAATGTTCTGTTAAGGAAACAAAACAAAATGTTCTGACGAAGAAAGAAACAAAATGTTCCGCGAGGAAACAAACAGAATGCAATGAAAAAAAAAACTATATATATATATATATATATATTAATCCTGTATTATAATTTGGGGGGGAGGGGTGGAGACGTTCAGACCTGGCTGTCAGAGAGTCACAGCAGACGTGCTGGCGTCAGGGTTGGAGAAATCATAGCTGACCAAGACCCTGTCTTATCTCTTTGTTAATACCCATTCCCCCCGCCCCCTCCCCAGTAACAGGCTTAGCCTGATTAACGAGGCTAGCACTGCCATAGATGCTATGGTGATGGAGCCAGGTAAAGAAGTATTGCACACCCCCTGTTTTTTAATAGCTCCTTTCAGGAACTGACAAAGAATATAATCGCCATAACACATTTTCGAGGCGAAAATGATGTTTCAACGTCTTCGCCGCATTGGCTGCAAAGAACACTAGCTTTCATTTCCTGTGAGAAGAGGAAGAAGAAGTAGAAGAAGTGGAGGAGGAGGAGGAGGAGAAAGAAGAAGGAGGAAGAAAGAGGAGAAAAATTTTAATTCCCATGCCACCAAGCAACACACAAAGAATGTTAACACTTTTTTTACCATTCATAACAGCCGCCATGATTTACCAGGAAATGACGTAAGGTCTACTTTTTAAGCATTAACTGCAGTTTAAAACTACCAAATCTCAGCTACGGAACAAAATCATACAATTGAAGTTTTTTTGTTTAACTTTTGAGAAGCCATCTGAACGAGCCAAACTAATGTAAGAGTTACTTATTATTTCCCAGTAATAGATTATCAGCGAGAACTCTTTTAGTTTTACATTTAATACACAATGTATACAATTTTAAACTGCCACCTCTTGTGTATTCTCGCTTGCTTTGTAATAATGGAGTTTTCCATTTCGGAAACAAGATTCTGAATAAGCGAATGTGAAACTGTTGTGAAGGACGCATCTTTCATGTGGGGGCTACTCTGTGAAAGCTCCTCCAGAAGTTTGTCAAATTCGTATTTACTTGTGGATGTAGTTGTCTTCTACTTCTGCTGGAATCTCCTGCAATTGTACAGGGTGATCGTACGTCCTTTAGAAAATTAAGAAAAATCATATTCTTAAAATGTTAAGTACAGCTACATTCCATGGTAAAATAGTCAAAGAAGATAAGGCTTCGTTTAAAGCGACCACAAGCTGCCTCACAGCCGAGATCTTGGCAGTTACAAAAGCTCGGAAATGGCTGGAGACACAGAAGTACAGGCAAGTATGTATGCTGAGTGATCCAATGGATATGCTTAAGAAGATTCAAGCTGGGTTCGTCCGACAACAATGGTGTGAGAACCGCTTCATTAGTCATAGACTTTTGTTCCTAAACTTACTGGCTTTAGGGTGAAATAAAATAGCCAGATGTACTTGCCAGTTTAGCCGACTCAGGACGGTTAAATTTACACTTGCTATAAAAGATGCCTAAAGATCAAAGTTCTCTAGCAGTTTATCAAGAATTATCGGGATGGGCATTAAACACTGAGTTGTTAAACGTGATGTCTTTCAACACGAATTAAAGACAGTTGGGGGTCAATCTACATCGAACAGCTGTCGGCAGTCGTTGTGTGCGGCCTCATGTATTGAGAGGGGAGATCGGAGTACCTATGATCATGTCCTGAATGCAGTATAGATAATCTGAACTAACTAATATCTTTTTTTTAAAAAACTACAGTAGAAATATCAACGTTGGGACATCACGTAAGTCCATTATTAGAGCCTGTGTAGAAGCACTATAATCACAAGTATCAAAATGGCGTCTGTGAAAGAGAAAGTCCAGGGTGTTTTGTGGTATCAATAAACAACATTCGCCAGTTACAGTTTAACGAAGGTTCAGAGATGAGTATGTATGAGATTTTCCAGATATTACATGCATCAAAGGTCGCTATGTAAAACCTTAAAGAATTTCTGATTGTGAAACTTTTAAAGGGCGGATAACGGGTGTTACAGCGACCGTGACCTAAGACATTGTTGGGGAACATGTGAAAAGAAATAGAGTATCACTTAGACGCTCTATGGACAACACTGGAAAACAGGTTAAGGTTCACGAATACAGTTCATAAACAGAAAACTTACATGAAAACAAATATTTAAAAACATCCATGCCTGTACCCAAGAGAGTTAATGTGTAACAAATTAATAAATGTTTGAAGTCAGGACAAACTTCATGTCTGGCCTGTGAATTCTGTAGCTTTTTATCTTGAAAGTTCCTTTATTTTTTCATTGCATTCTGTTTCTTTCTTCGTCAGAACATTTCGTTTGTTTCCTTAACAGAACATTTTGTTTGTTTCTTACCAGAACATTCTGCTTCTTTCCTTACCAGAATATTTTGCTTCTTTCCTTACCAGAACAATTTGTTTGTTTCCTTACCAACACATTTTGTTGTATCCTTAACAGAACATTTTGTTTCTTTCCTTGCCAGAACATTTTGTTTTGTTTCCTCATCAGAGCGTTCTGCTTCTTTCCGTACGAGAACATTCTATTTGTTTCCTTACCAGAACATTTTGTTTGTTTCCACGCCAGAATATTTTGTTTGTTTCCTCACGGAACATTTTGTTTCTTTCCTCACAGAATATTTTGTTTATTTCCTAACCAGAGAGGAATGTTATTTTGTTTATTTCCTCACCAGAACACTTTTTCCTCAAAGAACATTTTGTCTGTTTTCTCTCAAGACCATTTTGTTTGTTTCCTTATGAGGACATTTTGTTTGTTTCCTCACAGGACATTCTGTCTGTTTCCTCACCAGGACATTTTGTTTGTTTCCTAGTCACTACAATTTGTCTGCTCTCTTGTCAACACATTTTTGCATAAAATATATCTTCCCTTTTCTTCTTTTCTGTCTCGGAATATTTACGTGTTCTTGATCAATGATCCGTCGTTTATGAAAACAATTTATTTCAAACGTGCATTTTACACTGTACTAGAACCTCTTTCCTTCTCGTTTATATATCTGTTTGGTACTTTTGTTTCATCTCGTGTCCTATCAATGATGCATATAGGTTCAAATGAAATCAAGGAACCAGATATATTTGCTCTATACAAGGACTGAGATATATCTGGTCTTTACAAGGACTGAGATCAATTTGGTCCATAAAAGGACTGAGATATATCTGGTCTTTACAAGGACCGAGACAAATTTGGTCCTTAAAAGGACTGAGATATATCTGGTCTTTACAAGGACTGAGATAAATTTGGTCCTTAAAATGACTGAGATATATCTGATCTTTACAAGGACAGAGATAAATTTGGTCCTTAAAAGGACTGAGTTATATTTAGTCTTTAAAAGGAATGAGGGTACTTTTCGCTGCGTTATTCTGCAGTCGCTAATTTGGCTCTGTGTTCCTTAATGCCACAATTATCGTGTCGTCTCCCATAATCTGCTCATTTATCAGGGATTTCATTTTCTTTCTATGAAACCCATGAGTTGGACTATCTGGTCGTGACATGGTGAAGCCAATGATCGATGCCTGATTCTGTTATTTGAGACAGGACTTAAGGATTCAATTTACTTAAAATACGGAGCGCGAATCCTTTGGTTATCCCTGCTTATAGAAGAGGATGGGGCTAAATTGATTATTTACTCTTCTCTCTCGCCTTCTCGTTCTCCTTCACTCTCTCTCTCTCTCCTTATCACTCCCTATTGCTCTCTTCCTCCTCCACTCTTCCTCTCTCACCTTCCCTCACTCAATCTCTCTATCCCTATCATTTTCTCTTTCTCCCTTTCCCTGTCTATCCCTCCCTCTCTCCTCAATCTCTCTTCCTCTCATTCTACATCCCTCCCTCTCTTTCTCCTTTTCCTCTCAATCTATATCTCTCCCTCTCTCTCTCTCTCTCTTTATCCCTCCATATCTCTTTTTCTCACTCTCTGTCCCTCCGTTTCTCTTCCTCTCTATTCCTCCCTCTCTCCATCTCCCTTCTATCCCTCCCTCTCTCTCCTCCTCCTCTTCTCTCCCTCTTTCTCTGTAAATATTTCTTTATCTCTCTCTTTTCCTCTCTCTCCTTACCTCTCCTTCAGTCTCTCTCTCTCTTTCTTCCTCCCCCTTTCTCTATCTCCCCCGCTCCCTCTCTCTCACTCTCCTTCTCCCTCTCTCACACTATCTCTGCTGACATCTCTCTATACATATATACGTTTCCCTTCACTATTCTTCCTCAACGTTTGTAGATTCACAGACTAATATCTACAACGCTCTGTACATTCTTTTTCTATCATGAACTATCCAATAATACTCCGAGTAAACAACTGTTTTCCACATTTTTCCTGTATCGTTTACATAGTTTGATATACACAGGAAAAAAAACAGAAGGTAGAACTGCGAAGTGCAAGTAATCACATACCAGAAGATTCACGTAGTAATCTAAGTAAGTTTATAGTTCCTCTTTGTGTAGGTACAAGCAGATGGCTTTGACTTATCTTTCTTGTTTCTGGTTACAAACTTGCACTATTTACGTTGTAGGGCCGGCCTGTTCTTGTACACCAAGGCGCTTTGGTTATCTTAAAACAGCCATGAAGAATACATTAATTGTCACGGCTTTGGAGGGCCAGACTAGGGCCCTGGGATTAGTTACTAAGGACTGCCCCCCCCCCCCCTCTTTAACGAAGCTGTAAGTTGAGTGTTATAACTGTTTTCGTGAATTTTGTGTATGATAATAAGTGGGATGAAGGAAGGGGGAGAGGAGAGAAAGAGAGAGATTGATTGATTGGTTGATTCACTGATCTTTATTTCAAAAGGGTTAAGAATTGGGCACGCAGGCCCGTCTGACATTCTGCCCTTTATCATACATCTTTCACTCTATTCCAGACATTCTACAAATATGCTGTTCATATAACAAACATAACTAACATTGAAGCTGAGAGACATAAAATAAAATATAACATTTACGTTTCGCTCTTAAACATTCACTCAGTACAGAAGTAACTACATACATTATAAATGACTATCTAGTAAACAAAATTTTCGGGACTATTCAGAAAACAATTAATTGTATTCGGTGTCTGTAAGAGCAGCTTAAGATAACTTAAGATAAAGAGATTGACTGATTGATTGATTGATCTTTATTTCAAAAGGGTTAAGAATAGAAGAGAGAAAGAATGAGAGAGAGGAAGAGAGAGAGAGAAAGAGAAAGAGAGAGACAAAGAGAGACAAAGAGAGAGAGAGAAAGAGAGAGAAAGAGAGAGAGAAAGAGAGAGAGAAAGAGAGAGAGAAAGAGAGAGAGAAAGAGAGAGACAGAGAGAAAGAGACAAAGAGAGAGAGAAAGAGAGAGAGAGAGAGAGATAACATCCCCTGGAACAACTGTGTTAAGAACACACTTATCTTAACATAGTCTTTGTGAGACAGGGAACATAGATCTGTTTGCTTAAAAACTCTGACTTACTTCTGTAGCCCAGAAATCTGTAGCAATCAACACCAATTGTAACTTGTTATTTTTTGTAAAATGTAATGTCAGGTTGGTGGATACATGGGGACATTGAGATCGCCGGTGGGGATGAGGAAAATCTGATGTGAAACCAATGAATCCAGCACGTGACAAGCCTATGGGTCTCTACAACAATGGCTAACAGAATGATGTAAACAAAGCAGAGCCAGTAGACTACTGGCGGCTGGGAATGGATCAGATTCCTCATCCCAAAGTCGGAGTGACTCTGTGGAACTGTCTCAAAGCCGCCTGGCCAGCCAGCGTTGCATGCTGGGTCTGACGTGGAGAAGGGGCTTAAGTACAGCCACCAGAGGCTGGAAAACAAAGTTTTGGCCAGGCCAGCCTACACCACTATCTTCATGGCACTCCAAGCACGACCACAGTTTGCCCTAGCATGGAAAGGTGCTGAAGTCGGGGGTGCCCAGCCAGAAGGCGCATCGCACAAATCAGGGTACCACGCATCATCGCCATTGTACGTACGAAGAAGAAGAAGACGAAGAAGAAGAAGAAGAAGAATAAGTAGAAGACGAAGAAGAAGAAGAAGCAGAAGAAGAAGCATACAGCAGGCGCACACACATATCGATCTATATAATAGCTCTACCTACTACTGGTAACACTACAGCGAAGTAGAATAGGGTCTTGACCAGATTTCGCTAGTTCGCTGTTGTTACTGTTCTGTCTCCCTAGAACTGCCAGCAGAATGTTGCTGTCATCCGATTCTGTGAACGTGTCCAAGCACAAGTCTACTTTTTAAAAATCGAATAAAGTCGAATAAAACAAATTATGTCCTGCTGCATTTGCACGAGGAAGAGGAGGTGTGAAGTGTTAATGCCTTCACATCTCTAGACCACTACACCACTGTGAGGTAGGGATGCCACCATCTATCCTCACTTTCTTTGTTTTCCCAGGGAAACCCAAGGTACCCCATTTTTTTATTAAAACTGTTTTGATCCCGGTAACCGTCGGTTTTGAAAACAAAAATCCACCCCCAGTGGGGAACAGAACGAGGGATCTTTAGGTTTACAGACGAGTGCACTAACAACTACACCACCGAGGCACCGAATAGGTAATGGGTTACTGCAGCTTACTTGGTGACCAGAAAAAGACCCAAAATGTATAAGAACACTTTGTCCCCACTGGGTGTCTGTCCTCGGTAGTATATTGGTCAATATCCCCGCCTGTCTCGCGTGAGACCGGGGTTCGATCCCTTCCCCCGGGGAAGATTTTTAAAAGATTTTTGGGGGTGAAGACGCCTGTCCGATGAGGCAAACCAGCGACCCATAGCTGACCAAGACCCTGTCCCACCTCTCCGTTGATACCCCCAGTAAACAGGCCTAGCCTGGTTAACGGGGCAGGGATCGCTATAGTTCCCATGGTGGTGGAGTCTGCTAAAGAAGCATTGCACACCCCCCCCCCTGCTTTTTAGCTATAACCCGGGACTGAAAAAAGTAACTGCCATAACCCGCTCCCACGCCGATATCGTTGGTGTTCCTGAACACTTCCACAGCATCGGCTGCAAAGAACACCAGCTCGCAGCTACAGGGAGATAGTACAAGTATCCCCACTGGGACTACGAGATCTAAACCTGCCCTCCTCCCACCCACCCACCCAAGCTGTGTCTGCCACTAGAGACACCACGGGCAGGTGGGACAGGATCTTGGGTCCGATTCGGTTAGCTGGACTCTGACAACTATACGGTCACACTACAGCGGTTTTCTTTACTTCCCAGCTAGTGACTCTCAGAACTATTCCGTCACGCTGGGAAAAAAATCATCTTTGCTTCAGCTTCAGCGACTCTGACAATCATAAATCATACTAGAAGCAATCATATTTGCTCCCTGTTCACTGACTCCGACAAGTATACTGTCATACTACAATAGTTCTTTTTTTCCTCCCATTCACTATTCTAACAACCATACCGTCACACTAGAAACAATGATCTTTGGTCTCCACCTCTTCACTCTTCTGGCAACCATATCGCCGTGTTAGAAACAATTATCTCTGCCACATTTCACTGACTCTTACAATTAACAGCGTCACGCTAGAAACAATCATCTTTTCACTGACTGACAATTACACCATCACGCTAGAAACAATCATCTTTTCACTGATTGACAATTACACCATCACGCTAGAAACAATCATCTTTTCACTGACTGACAATTACACCATCACGCTAGAAACAATCATCTTTTCACTGACTGACAATTACACCATCACGCTAGAAACAATCATCTTTTCACTGACTGACAATTACACCATCACACTAGAAACAATCATCTTTTCACTGATTGACAATTACACCATCACGCTAGAAACAATCATCTTTTTTCCCTTTCACTGACAGACAATTACACCATCACGCTAGAAACAATCATCTTTTCACTGATTGACAATTACACCATCACGCTAGAAACAATCATCTTTTCACTGACTGACAATTACACCATCACGCTAGAAACAATCATCTTTTCACTGACTGACAATTACACCATCACGCTAGAAACAATCATCTTTTCACTGACTGACAATTACACCATCACACTAGAAACAATCATCTTTTCACTGATTGACAATTACACCATCACGCTAGAAACAATCATCTTTTTTCCCTTTCACTGACAGACAATTACACCATCATGCTAGAAGCAATCATCTTTTCACTGACTGACAATTACACCACCACGCTAGAAACAATCATCTTTTCACTGACTGACAATTACACCACTACGCTAGAAACAATCATCTTTTCACTGACTGACAATTACACCACCACGCTAGAAACAATCATCTTTTCACTGACTGACAATTACACCATCATTCTAGAAACAATCATCTTTTCACTGACTAACAATTACACCACCACGCTAGAAACAATCATCTTTTCACTGACTGACAATTACACCATCACGCTAGAAACAATCATCTTTTTTTTCCCGTCCACTGACAGACAATTACACCATCATGCTAGAAGCAATCATCTTTTCACTGACTGACTATTAAATCATCACGCTAGAAACAATCATCTTTATTCCCGTCCACTGACTAACAATTACACCATCACGCTAGAAACAATCATCTTTATTCCCGTCCACTGATTGACAATTACGCCATCACGCTAGAAACAATCATCTTTATTCCCGTCCAATGACTGGCAATTACACCATCACGCTAGAAACAATCATCTTTATTCCCGTCCTCTGACTGACAATTACACCATCACGCTAGAAACAATCATCTTTATTCCCGTCCACTGACTGGCAATTACACCATCACGCTAGAAACAATCATCTTTATTCCCGTCCACCGACTGACAATTACACCATTACGCTAGAAACAATCATCTTTATTCCCGTCCAATGACTGGCAATTACACCATCACGCTAGAAACAATCATCTTTATTCCCGTCCACTGACAGACAATTACACCATCACGCTAGAAACAATCATCTTTATTCCCGTCCACCGACTGGCAATTACACCATCACGCTAGAAACAATCATCTTTATTCCCGTCCACCAACTGACAATTACACCATCACGCTAGAAACAATCATCTTTATTCCCGTCCACTGACTGACAATTACACCATCACGCTAGAAACAATCATGTTTGTTCACCGTTCATCGCTTCAGATGGCTACGCATACTTCTACACTAACGCACCACTTCAATCTTGTCTCAGCCGAGACATCGGAAATCTTTCCCCCCCCCCCCCCCCCCCAGCTTCTACAACCCACAACAACAAAAGATGCGCACGGAAACAGACCCTCCCCTCCCCCCCCCCCCAATAACCAGAAGACTCAAAACAATAACAACAATCA
Source organism: Achatina immaculata (assembly GCA_009760885.1). Classification (NCBI taxonomy): domain Eukaryota; kingdom Metazoa; phylum Mollusca; class Gastropoda; order Stylommatophora; family Achatinidae; genus Lissachatina; species Lissachatina immaculata. The sequence continues at coordinate 37,274,478 of CM019699.1, read as the reverse complement.
CTCACATTTAGCACGGGTACACGTTCCAACACGAGGGTGCAAATACCCAGGTGATCCCAGATCTGTTTATCGAACCACACCACAACCACCAGGAACCGCAGCTCTCGCCCTGGTATCAAGGTAACTTGAATGCTCACCCACGATATCGATCGGATTAGTGGATGCCAGAGACCGTTTGTACTGTGTAGATGTCCTGGGGTGGGGCGGAATGCCAGCTGTCTGTTGTAAGCTCCTGCAGATCATGTGATCACTCGCTCCGAAAGAATCGTCTACAGGCTGGAAAATAGATTACGCAGGAAGAGAACAAACATGTGGCCCCAAAAAAATCTGAGAGGGCATTCCGGGGTAGACAGACAAAAAACACAGACTATCAAAACAGACGACTCGTGCAGACAGATATACGCAGTGATCACAAGCTGATAACCAGATTTGAAAGTACAGAAAGATAAACAGACAAACAAACACAAATAAACAATTCTTTACACAAGGGTGTATACATGGACTGAGTAATAACGAGATATACAGTCAGACAACTTAGGTACAATTTTTAGGAATAAACAGAGAAAATGAAAAGAAGCAGAGACAGATTCCAGAAATATATACATAAGAAAGATGAACAACAATTGCGGATCTTTGAGAACAAGATCCTAAGAAGAATCTTTGGGCAGATAAAGGATACCAACAGTGGAGAATGGAGAGCTAGAAAGAACACTGAACTGAACAGCTTATTTAAATCCCAACGAATTATAAACGTCTTGAAACTGAACAGATTACGCTGGCTGAGGCATGTAGAAAGAATAGAAGAGAACAAACAAACGAAAATGATGTATGCATAAGAGATGAGGGAAACAAGACCAAGGGGTAGACCAAAACAGAGATGGAAAGACAACATAGAAGAGGATATAAAAGAAATTTGTATCACCAGCGGGAGGCAAAAGATTAGGAATAGAGAGGAATGGAGGAGAACTTTATCTGCAGCGGTAAGCCTTAATGACTCGGAAAGAATAATAAAGAAGAAGAAGAAGATACGTATGAATAAGAAATCCTATATTTCTGTTCATTCTTTTTCTCTTCCTCCTTCTGTGGTCAATTCGTTTAGTTTTCCGTAGTATACCTGTCAGAAGGAAGACGAACAGAAGTACCAGCAGAAGGTCATACATGCCCGTACTTACACATATAAACGTTTAGTGAACAACCATGGATGGATGGATGGATGGATGGATGGATGGATGGACGGACGGATGGATGGATGGATGGACGGATGGATGGATGGATGGATGGACGGACGGACGGATGGATGGATGGATGGATGAATGGATGGATGGATGGATGGATGGATGGATGGATGGATGGATGGATGGATGGATGGATGGACGGACGGACTGACTGATATTTTTACATGTATTACCTGATGCGAGTATATTTAACAAGAATAGACACCTTTTTTTTCCAAAATCACCCCGCTCCCTGTCCGACAGCAATAATCTATCATAATCCCCTCCCCCCCCCTTCATTTTTCCCCCCTATATTTCCAGATAAGAGCCAACATCTGAAGCCAAAAACACATCCTGTTGCATGTGGCCTGTCGTTGATTTTGCTGTGAGTATTTCGTTTTCTTTTGTCTCTCATGAACGCAGATTTCTATGGATCACTTTTACGAAATAATTGACCATTACTTTGGGTGGGGGGGGGGGGGGGGGGGGAAGGGGTTAACATCGAGTGTGTCTGAGAGAGAGAGAGAGAGAGAGAGAGAGAGACGTGAACCTGTGAATAAGAACCAGCAAACGTGCTCACCTTTCAGGTAAACCATAAAGGTAGGCTATCATGCCACACGGGCACCTTGAGAAGATCGTGTCAGTGCTGGCGTTTTTTTACCTGTCGGCGCGCTACAGGCTCAGGATACAGTTGCTTCCCCTGCTCCAGAAGAAGCTAGTTTCTACATTTATGTGGGCCAGGGAGTCGCAAGTCGGATTCGAACCACAGAATCTTCACCGTGAGAGGCTAGCGCGCTTGCCACTCCGCTAATCAAGCGCCCAGTCCGTTATGATTTCACTTTTATTTTCTAATGCACCATTAACAGCATGGTGAGTAAGATATTTGCGGCCTTGATGATAGCGATATAAGACCCCTATATCAGTCATGTTTATAGCGGTATAAGACCCCTATATCAATCATGTTTATAGCGGTATAAGACCCCTATATCAGTCATATTTATAGCGGTATAAGACCCCTATATCAGTCATGTTTATAGCGGTATAAAACCTCTGTATAAGTCATGTTTATAGCGGTATAAGACCCCTATATCAGTCATGTTTATAGCGGTATAAGACCCCTATATCAGTTATGTTTATAGCGCTTTAAGACCCCTTTATCATGCATGTTTATAA